>CACRXK020009614.1:1112-18865 GCA_902702795.2 Paramuricea clavata
CCCCCCCCCGTCGACAAAAAATTGGGGAAGTTTTTGACACCAACCGAAGATGTGTTCGCACCACAGTCTGTTCAGTGGTTCGCACAACTGGTGGTTTTCTCTTAAAACCTTAAAATTTTACACAGGCTATGGTTCTCACTGCTAAAGGTGGTGTTACACGAGCAACAAAATTGCTGCAACTTGCAACAAAATCTGATTTCAACGCATGTTAATTGAAAATGTTTACACAAAAATTACAAATCACAAGGCAACATGTGTCGACATTTCTACTTAACATGCGTTGAAATCAGATTTTGTTGCAAGTTGCAGCGATTTTGTTGCTCGTATTACTCCAGCTTCAGCTGTTGACTTTCTTCCGCGCTTTTTTATGTGATGCAATGACGTAATCATTGGCAAATTAGCCTGCAAATGTCGCACAGGAATTCATTCTTTGTTCGAATTCCTCTGTTCGGATTCCGTGATACATAATTGAGCATAATTGCCGAATCTCAGTAAATATTGCCGGTTCCGTGTGAGATTCTACACGAATCTGGAAAAGGGAACGGTATACCGACGAAAAATTCCAATTTTCTGGATTGAACAGAAAATTCCAGATTTTCTCACAGAAAATTCCAGATTTTCTGCATGAACGCGAAGAGGAATTTCTAGAAAGTGGCGGATGTATTCTACGTATTAGCAATTAGCACGTGGTATTAGGAAGTCTATTACAAATGTCATCTTGCTTGTTTCATTATCAAGACATCAAACGTGGACACAATGTGCTAAGTCATGTTCTGTATTGCGAGACTGATCTTTCTTTGTTCTTTCTTTATGTCAGGATGCGTCTCAGGTTTGTCGATCATCATGTCGTATTTTAATAGTCACAAAAGCGCATTAATTCTTTTCTAATTGCCTTCGAAATTTATAAATGTAGCAACGGTTAATACAGCGTAGAGCGGGCAATATGTTTGTGTTGACTCTGTGAGTTTCGGTAAAGAAAACATAAATTGTTTACAGTAAAAACTTAGATTTTATATTAGTGAGATCATAAAATCAGTCACAGCAAGTCATGATGCGACTTTAATAATATGGCATGGAGAACACAGCAGTATAATAAATACAGGTGATTTTTGGTAGATTCTCATTAGCCCAAAGGGTCAAATACATATTAATAAACAAAGTGTATTATTTTTATGTGATTTGGGTGTTCAAATGCAATGTGCCTAACTAATTTCACTTTCTCTATATAAAAGGAAGAATAATTGGGATTATGCCTAAGTGGCTAATTAGTCATGGGTATTAACAGATTGATGAGACTATAGGTTTAAACAGAGCTCTGTTGGGGTGGTATCTACGTTTCAAAAGATGTTTCGTCGCTTGAAAATGTTGCTATATATGCTTTCTGCCTTTTTCATGTCACTGTCGCAATTCAGACAGAGATTGCATCAAATGTTGCAATTTTATTTTGTGTATGTCACCATCTGAAGGCAATTTATGCCAGCAAAGATTCACTATCTGCCTGTGATTTCTGTTAACTTATTAAACTCCAAAATGCACCCTACGTTTTTATATATTATTGGGGTGAATCACATTTTAATTAAACCATTGAGGCACCAGCTAGTACTTTTCCCTTGACGAGTAAAACAAATTAACTTGTTGCATTGTGCCCTGTGTTATTGTTTTATTCTGACTAATGCCAACAATTTTACTTGTGTTTATTACTTATGCAGTGTTTATTAATTGACAAATGAGTAGATATTCTGATTAACCCATTGAATACCAGCTAGCTGCCCTTGAGAGTGAAATGATCTGGCATAGACAGATTAAAATAATAAAGTACTAGGGTGCAATGCAATGTAATGGATTAATGGCTTGCATAAATGCCTATAGCAAAAGTAAGCTAATAATAAGAAAGCTTTCGATTGACAGGGATACAGTTGTCTACCCAAAAAATACAAGGAGAACTCTGATGTTTCAAGCGAAGGCGTTTCGTTGGGAAGTAAGTAGCCACTGTACTTCTACTAATTGCTCTCCTTGTATTTTTCAGGCAGTTCTATCTCTGTCAATCTGAAGTTTTCTTATAGCAAAAATAATATATTAAGAGCAGGATGCATGGGCAGTTTGTTTGGTTAACCATTGAGTGGCAGCACTCTTCACTTGATGAGTAAATTGTCTGGCATTAGACAGAGTAAAATACTAAAGTATTTAGGATGCATTGCCACTTAAAGGGTTATCAATCCTTAATGTGTTTCAAATTGTTTATAAAATAGTATCATTCATCAATTATTAGGTGGCAATCATACGTGTCAGTTGACAAGTAATGTTGGCAATAATTCTAATATTGCTGTGCTAGAACTTCATCAGCACCTCGTTATAAACTGTTCAACAACTCAAAAAAGTAGCAGTAATCTCACATTTGAATGGAAAAAGGATAATCGTGTGAAAAAGATCGGAG
The DNA here is from genome assembly GCA_902702795.2 of Paramuricea clavata. Classification (NCBI taxonomy): domain Eukaryota; kingdom Metazoa; phylum Cnidaria; class Anthozoa; order Malacalcyonacea; family Plexauridae; genus Paramuricea; species Paramuricea clavata. The sequence goes on from CACRXK020009614.1 coordinate 3,547, forward strand.
TACCATCCATAAATATATCAGATGTTGCATGGAATGACGCTGGAAGATATGAGTGCATCATTAAACAAAACCGAAGTTTGGAATCATGTGACTTCACTGTCATAGTTAAAAGTATGTAATTTATGTTCACATAATTTATTTAATCTGAAAAGTACCTGCAGTCCTGTCAACCTCAAAAATTCAAAACAGCGAGATTTTTTTCCAAATCTTCTTCTCGTCACTTTATTCCAAAATGTCTTTTTCAATTCTTCTTATTACATGTTCACACAGGGATGGATCATACTGGTGTGTGTGTGTGTGTGTGTGGGGGGGGGGGGTACACCAGCCCTGGCCATAGGGGGTGCAGGGGGAGTGCTATTTTTCATGACAAAGCAAAAAATATTGGAGACAAAATGAGATACAGTAATTTGAGTAATAACATGATGATAAAGACTTTGCATTAATTTTAGTCAATTGAGTTGATGGCTCTGACCAGCTCTCTTTCTGTTCTTATTACGTGTCCATACCACCTCAACCTTGCTTCCCTCATCTTCTCTACCATGTCTACCACCCCACATCTTCTGATCTCTTCATTCCATAATGTCTCTGACCAGCTCTCCTTCATCTCTTCTTATTACATGTCCATACCATCTCAACCTTGCTTCCCTCACCTTCTCTGCAATGTCTACCACCCCACATCTTCTGATCTCTTCATTCCATAATGTCTCTGACCAGCTCTCCTTCATCTCTTCTTATTACATGTCCATACCATCTCAACCTTGCTTCCCTCACCTTCTCTGCAATGTCTACCACCCCACATCTTCTTCTGATCTCTTCATTCCATAATGTCTCTGACCAGCTCTCCTTCATCTCTTCTTATTACGTGTCCATACCATCTCAACCTTGCTTCCCTCACCTTCTCGGCAATGTCTACCACCTCACATCTTCTTCTGATCTCTTCGTTCCATAATGTCTCTGACCAGCTCTCCTTCATCTCTTATTACGTGTCCATACCATCTCAACCTTGCTTCCCTCACCTTCTCTGCAATGTCTACCACCCCACATCTTCTTCTGATCTCTTCATTCCATAATGTCTCTGACCAGTTCTCCTTCATTTCTTCTTATTACGTGTCCATACTATCTCAACCTTGCTTCCCTCACCTTCTCTGCAATGTCTACCACCCCACATCTTCTTCTGATTTCTTCATTCCATAATGTCTCTGACCAGCTCTTCTTCATCTCTTCTTATTATGTGTCCATACCATCTCAACCTTGCTTCCCTCACCTTCTCTGCAATGTCTACCACCTCACATCTTCTTCTGATCTCTTCATTCCATAATGTCTCTGACCAGCTCTCCTTCATCTCTTCTTATTATGTGTCCATACCATCTCAACCTTGCTTCCCTCATCTTCTCTGCAATGTCTAATACGTTATGTCACCTTTATTTAAAATGTAGTTTCTTTTATTTTTCACAGCTTTGCCACATGTGACAATAGTTGGAGTCGACGTATTAACAAATACTTTGATTGTGCCGTGCCTGGTAACAGGTTACTTCAAACCAAACAAAGTTATTTGGTACAAAAATAATAAGCAAATCTTTCCAAATGACACAGGCTACTTTGTAAAAAACCTAAACAAAAACTATTTTCTGTTTGTATCGAAGCTCCAGAGAAGTCACGCAAATTTAAATGACTCTGGAAACTACTCGTGTGAGGCGAGGAATATATATGGAACGTCGCCAAGAACATATCACTACATATCAAAGTGTTTTATTAATAGTAAGTACACACGTGGAAACGCACAAGTTGTAACAAACCTGCAGCAAACTTGTAGTAATGCTGTTCCAACAACTTGTCAACAGGATGTGTTCGTACTGCTTGTTCCCAACTTGTTGACAAGTTGACGGTTGTTGACAAGTTGTCAACGGCTTGTTTAAAACTTTTGTTACAAGTTGTTCAAGCAACTTGTTATTGTCCTGGAATTCAACAAGTTGTGAGTGATAACCTTGTAGCAACTTGATAAATAACAGCATTGTTACAACTTGTTGTAAAGCTTGCTACAAGCTTGTTGCGAATATATATATATATATCTTGTTGACAAGTTGTGAGATTTTTATATGTGTATACTACGTGTAACTATATCAGTTCTTTTTTTCCAATAGGCTTTGTGCTTGAGAAATGCGCCGAATTTAAAAACAAGACAAGAAAAATTGATGTGACGATCAGCTTGGGGTCTTCAACGTCATTACTGTGCGAAGTAATGTATTTTACCATCTTTCCTTCATTCTTTAAATTCTTGAAAATAGTCAACCAGAAGTTCGTTAATATTGGCGGTAACGATACTAAAAACATTTTAAAAAAAGAAAACAAAATAAGCAACATAGTCAAGTTGATAAATTATACAATCGTGAATGCATCAAGAAATGATACTGGCACATACAAGTGTGATTTTATTAATAAGAACGTCTTCTTTTGCCCGAAGAATCTTTATAAAGTCTTCAATGTGAAAGGTATGCTATATATATATATATCATAGAATGACATAGTCCGGCAAGCAGGGAAACGTCATCCCAGTTGTTACCATCTTGTAACCAACGGACTCGCAACAAGTTGTTTCAAGTTCCAACAAGTCTGATATCGTCTGCACGTAACAAGTTGTTAACAAGTTGATAACAACAAGCTCGTAGCAACTTGTTACGAACAGCCTGTATGAGTCTTGTTGGAACAACTTGTAGCAAGTCTGTTACCGTCATCAACCTTGTATAAACAAGGCTATTACTTAGCTCATTTTTTCTCTCACTGGTATCTGCAGTCATCGCTTCTTCACCATTGAATAAAAAGAAACTAAATCTGGTCGTGGTCATTGCTGTGAGTGTCACGGGAGCTTTGTCTGGTGTGGCTTTAATTCTGTACGTTTATCACTTGCGGAGGAAATCGAAGGCACGATTGTATGGTAAGATAACATATCCTGAAATTAAAATGTGATGTTAAAATGATTTCACTTTCGGCAACGATGAAGTCATTGCATGTGTTGTCTCTTGCGCCAGCACCGCGATCAGTAAATTTGGCCACGTTGCTTTGCCCTGTGCGAGAAAGAATGATGGCATGGATCGCGCTATTCACCGGAAATCGAGCGTGGTCATGCGCTGTTATCATCGCGCGTTTAATTTAAGTCCCATAAATTATGTATGTCTCTCTATCTAGATATCTGTCCGGATGATCAACCAGAGTTACGTTGGGATGTGTTCGTCTCCTACAGCAGTCACGATTTTGTTTGGGTCAATGAGCTCTGCCAAATGTTAGAACAACCTCCCTTTAATCTGATCGTGTGTTTACACCAAAGGGATTGGGAGCTAGGCCGCAGTCTGCAAGACAATATGGTAGATTCGATCTATTGCAGTCATAAGACCTTGATTATTGTATCAAAACACTATTTGCAAAGCGAATATTGTATGCAGGAACTACAGCTTGCAATGCACAGTGAAATAGCTTCGGAACATGTGCGGAAAGACAGAATAGTTCTGATCAAGATCGACGATGTTTCTACACAACGCTTGCCGAGAGTTTTAAGACAAAAATCCTACCTTGATAGTTCTGACCCCGAGCATGCGAAACATTTTAAAACTAATCTGTTGCGTGTTTTGCCAAGACGAGAATTGATGGAAGAAGGACCGTTTGAAGAAGAAGACAAACAAATTTCGGATGACGCCAGTGGCAGCAGTCGCGAAATGAGATTACACGAATTGCCAGTTGTTTAAGAGAAAACTCCAGAGAAATATTGAAGTCATTCCAACCTGTGTGTTCCACTCCACATGTAAAAACGCACAAGTTGTTACAGGTCTGCAGACTCTGCAAACAAATCTGTTCACAAGCTATCGACAAGCACGTCAAGTTGTGTTCGCACAGCTTGTTTCCAGTTGTTGGAATAAGTTTGGAACAAACTGTTAACAACTTAGAGCAAGCTTGATGGTATTATCAGACTTGTTATACAAGGTTGTTCTAACAAGTATGATACAGTCATGATATAACAAGAATGTTACAAAGTTGACGACACAAGGTTGTAAAAATATTGTTATAAAATGCTTATTTTCACGTCTTCAATAGTACGCTAGCATTTCAAGCCGTGACAAGTTTTTCCACCATGACTTAAATTGCACTTTATTATGCCCTAATTACCATTTTACTTTGTCTATAACACCAGATGATTTTACTTATCAAGGGCAGGGAGAGCTCTGATGCTGAATGGGTTGAATTTAATGTTTTAGTTAAATATAATGGAGTGTTATTGCCAACTAATGCTAAATTTAATGGAGGTTTAGCTAACTTTCTGAAATATGTTCATCTTAAGGGCCATGTTTATTGGGATGACAGTTCACAAGAGGATATCACAGTTAATGTTGGACAACACTTTTCAATCGCTTGTGTGTTGCGAACTGTAAATTTAAACATTAAGCAATGTTTTCAATTTGGTGTGATTCATCACAGCCGAAGCTATGTGAGACATGCGTCAATAACGTCGCCATCGACAAACAAAACTCTTGCAGACACTCATTATCGGATTAGGTATTGGTATAATATTACTAACGCACACATCAATGACACTGGTATTTACACATGCTATTATAACATCAGAAACTGCATAATAACGTCAGACAATTCTCTGTGTCAAAAGCCAGTTAAACACTTCAGTCTTCGTGTTAGAGGTGAGTTTGCTTTCTTTGACCCTTTTTAACGCAACATAACATAAACCTCCGAATACAATAAATATTAAAGTTTGTTTGTTCACTGCAACCAGGTATATCGATCATGTTTTGCTCGCTACTCTGGTGTAAATAAATGATTACAAAGCCCAGTCGAATTGTAATGAAGACCCAACGTTTCGACTAGTAATATTAAGGTTACCTTAAAACCCTATTTGACTTTAGGCCATATTTTCGCAAAGCCAAAAGATCCTGTTGAAAAAAATCAGAAAACTTGTGCTATATATTCTAGACCATGCGGTGATTGCTACCTATTTAGGTAGTCCAAGAACCAAAAAGTGGTACGGTAGCAAAAATTGAGCGTAGTGTAAACGGGGCTTAGCTAAATAGGTAGTCCAAGAACCAAAAAAGTGGTACGGGTACCAATTTTATCCGTGCCGTACCAAAAATTGAGCGTAGTGTAAATGGGGCTTAAATGAACTTGCTGTTTTAAAACTGCAATGCATGATATTCTTTTGGCACAAGAAAGAAAATATGAAACGAAAACGTTCAACGAAAATTTTGCCAAGAAAGTTCCAACCTGCCGTTCCCGGAAACGTGAAGCTTATAAACTCCCTAATAATAATATTTATTGTACTTGTAAATTATACTGTGAATGAAAAGAAAGACATTACAGTATTATAACATATTATAACACTGTAATGTAATTACCGTCATTTGCCTGAGCTGTTGGAATCCCTGTCGTTTCTTCTTCGTTAATAAATACCTGTTCCAGGAGCGATAATTCAAAATTTTATTCGTACTTGACTGGTACGCCAATGATTATTCAGCTGTGTGCTTGCGCAAACTCAGTACTCAATGTGTACTTAGTCATTAAAATAAGGTTCATAAAGTACAGGTTTCTGAAAAGTATGACTACGAGTTAGAAAAAGAGGCATAATTGTCAATTGCATCTACAAACAATCGATGTTTCTTAAGGATGATTTCCTCTGTTGCGTTTTTCATACGTACGTACACGCACGTAAAACTTTAAATCCATTTAAATGTTACTTATGAAATAACCAGATAAATAAAGCAACACAATTTAGTGTTCCGCAAGTTTTAGTATGCATTTGTTATCTTATTTGTAAAATATTTAAAAAATAGAAGGATTCAAAGTTTTACGTGCATGTACGTGCGTACGAAAAACGCAACAGTGGAAATCAGCCTTTAGTGCCATCAATCCAATCATGTTTCATGGCAAGCATGATAAACCAACTAAGTGACGGTATTGAATACTTTGGGCTAGGAAAGGTCAGATAGCAAGAGTTCCACGTACCTACGTGACTGAAAACAAAGAAGTACCTGACTGTAATGTTGGCGTGGCTCTGGTACGTAAGCACGCGAAGTTTCGCACCCACACGGAGGCGTGCTCAGTAGAACTAACAGTTGAACAACTTTTATGGGTGGAAATTTCTAGCGAAAGATAATCGCAGGGTTCTATTCCTTCCAGAGGAACTATACTTGCATTTTTCACATCTGCTCGCGGTTAGATCTAAAATTAACAAAATTCAAATTGTTTAAACAGAATGCTTAAAATCTTGACATTCTTCCGTTAACTTTTCTTCAATCTAGGACCAGCATTAACAGACACTTATGAAAGAAATATAAAGATCGCCATCGCCGTGTCTTGTGCGAGTTTTGTAGTGGGACTGATTATCGTTCTCTCTATATTTTGTTTACGAAAGAAGAAATTGAAGTCGCAACGTCTTTATGGTATGTGTGCAGCATTAGAGTTTTAAAACGACAGGCGTTGCTTACCTGTTGTGTTACACATGCAAAACTCTCGCATCTTGTAGTAAGTCTGCCAACAAGCCATCAACAAGTTGTGTTCGCACGGCTTGTTCCGAGTTGTCAACAAGTTTGGAACAATCTGTTAACAATTTGTAATAACCTTGTTGATATTATTAGACTTGTTTCAAGGTTGTTCCAACAAGTCCGATACAGTCATGATATAAGAATATTGTTACAACCTTGTGTCGTCAACCTTGTAACATTCTTGTTATATCATGACTGTATCAGACTTGTTAGAACAACCTTGTAACAAGTCTGATAATGCCATCAAGCTTGTTACAAGTTTGTTAACAGCTTGTTTCAAACTTGTTGCAACAACTGGGAACAACTTGTCGACAGCTTGTGAACAGGTTTGTAACATCTTGTGCGTTATTACGTGTGTACCACAGAGTCATTCGTGCTGTATACATTACAATTTACAAGCCAAACTTATGAAATATTTTGTATAGAGAGTGAGCCTGAACTCCGTTGGGATGTGTTTGTCTCGTACAGTAGTAAAGATTTTGATTGGGTCAAAGAGCTCCGCAACACGTTAGAAAAACCTCCGTTTAACCTGATTGTGTGTTTACATCAGCGAGATTGGGAAGTGGGCAGAACCATACTGGACAATATGTATTAGTCTATATACTGCAGTAATAAAACTTTACTTATTGTTTCAAAAAGTTACCTGGAAAGCTCATTTTGTATTGAGGAACTTAACATTGCAATTGGCTGTGAAACACAGAAACTACTAAAAGATAAAGTTATTGTAATCAAACTCGACGATGTCTCGCTCAAAAAACTTCCAAAAACTTTAAGACAGAAATCCTATCTCGATTTCTCAAATGACGAGCAACGCAAGCATTACAAAACTAAACTTCTCAAAGCTTTGCCAAAACGAGACTTGGAGGAACCGTCTGAAGGGTCTGGGAACGAGGTGCAGTCTGAGGGGTCTGGGGACGAGGTGCAGTCTGAGGAATCTGTGGACGACGCAGTTTAACGAGTCTGGGGACGAGAATATGGAGCGTGTGCCGTTACATGAAATTCAAAATGTTTGAGAACCAGGATCAGTTTAAAACAACAACATTTGGGCATTCCGAAACGTCGAAATTCTCCTTGTTTTTGTCAGGCATCCCTACCAGCCGACGGTATTATTGGTGGCACATGCCTTACAAGATTGAGTACTGTGAAACATCTTTATAATGGTTGTTTCAACTTTGCAGGTGCTCCCTGTCTGCAGATTTAGTGAGTGAATGAGGTGAATCTAGACAAGATCGAGCAGCATGCGGTGTGTTTTGCTACAATCTCGGACAAAACCCTTGAGAGATCGTTCCAGCCAATATTGCAAGGTTAACGCACATTGACAAAACAAACTTCGTCTCCTCCTCTCCCCCCGTTCAATGTTGTAGAGAACGCCGAAACAACTTTTGGTAAAGCCTGGTTCACATATGCCTGCGGCATGCCTGCGACTGTATCATTATGCCTCTACTTGCCGCCGAAATACCGGCAAAGTTGAACTCAACTCAACTTTCCCGGCCTACCGCCGATGTAACTGTGGCACTGGAGGCAATCGGTGAACAAATATTCACATGCATAATTTACGTTTTAAGCTACACCGACATCGTCGCCGGTACGTCGCAGGCACGTCGCAGGCATATATGTGAACCAGACTTAATTTACCATGCCACAAACTCAATGTTGAGTTGGGGAGCGGGAGCTAAGGAGCGCAACATGATTTAGCATGGAATTTCTCACAAGGGGTAGGGGGATTTTGTATAGAGGGAAAGTAAATGTTTTGGGGGGTCCAAATATACACGTAACAGTCAGTAGAGGGTCTGGGATACTATCTTCATCATCATAGTGACTAGTTGTTTATACAGATTTTTTATACAAACTATATATATGGAAATAATCTTTCTTCGCGCAAAAATGCGCAATTTGTTCCAGATCTGTAAAAAAGTTCAGTTGCAACAAGGTTGTTGTGAAGCCGATATCAGGATGTGTTCGCACTGCTTGTTCCCAGTTGTTGTGACAAGTCTGGAACAAGTTGTTATCACATTGTTACAAGGTTGATGACAGTAACAGACTTGCTACAAGTTGTTCCAACAAGGCTAGTACAGGCTGTTCGTAACAAGTTGCTACGAGCTTGTTGGTCATCAACTTGTTAACAATCTGTTACATGAAGACGATATCAGACTTGTTGGAACAACTTGTTGCGAGTTTCTACTTAACATGCGTTGAAATCAGATTTTGTTGCAAGTTGCAGCAATTTTGTTGTTTGTATTTTAATCTTCCGCGCTTTTTTACGTGATGCAATGACGTAATCATTGGCAAATTAGCCTGCAAATGTCGCACAGGAATTCATTCTTTGTTCGGATTCCGTGATACATAATTGAGCATAATTACCGAATCTGAGCAAATATTGCCGGTTCCGTGTGAGATTCTCCACGAATCTGGAAAAGGGAACGGATAAACCGAAGAAAAATTCCGATTTTCTGCATTGAACATAAAATTCCAGATTTTCTCACAGAAAATTCCAGATTTTCTGCATGAACGCGAAGAGGAATTTCTAGAAAGTGGCGGATGTTTATTCTACGTATTAGGAAGTCTATTACAAATGTCATCTTGCTTGTTTCATTATCAAGACATCAAACGTGGACACAATGTGCTAAGTCATGTTCTGTATTGCGAGACTAATCTTTCTTTGTTCTTTCTTTATGTCAGGATGCGTCTCAGGTTTGTCGATCATCATGTCGTATTTTAATAGTCACAACAGCGTATTACGTATTGTTTTCTAATTGCCTTCGAAATTTATAAATGTAGCAACGGTTAATAACAGCGTAGAGCGGGCAATATGTTTGTGTTGACTCTGTGAATTAATTTCGGTGAAGAAAATATAAATTGTTTACAGTAAAAACTTCGATTTTATATTAGTGAGATCATAAAATCAGTCACAGCCATGCAGTCATGATGTGATTTTAATAATATGGCATGGAGAACACAGCAGTATAATAAATACAGGTGATTTTTGGTAGATTCTCATTAGCCCAAAGGGTCAAATACATATTAATAAACAAAGTGTATTATTTTTATGTGATTTGGGTGTTCAAATGCAATGTGCCTAACTAATTTCACTCTCTCTATATATTAAAAAGGAAGAATAATTGGGATTATGCCTAAGTGGCTAAGTCATGGGTATTAACAGATTGATGAGACTATAGGTTTATAAACAGAGCTCTGTTAGGCTGGTATGTACGTTTCAAAAGATGTTTCGTCGCTTGAAAATGTTGCTATATATGCTTTCTGCCTTTTTCATGTCACTGTCACAATTCAGACAGAGATTTGCATCAAATGTTGCAATTTTATTTTGTGTATGTCACTATCTGAAGGCAATTTATGCCAGCAAAGATTCACTATCTGCCTGTGATTTCTGTTAACTCATTAAACTCCAAACTACACCCTACGTTTTTATATATTATTGGGGTGAATCACATTTTAATTAGTGAATTAACCAACCATTGAGGCACCGGCTAGTACTTTTTCCTTGACAAGTAAAACAAATTAACTTATTGCATTGTGCCCTGTGTTATTGTTTTACTCTGACTAATGCCAACAATTTTACTTGTCAAGGGGAGAGCACTAGCCTTCAATGTGTTAATATGTGTTTATTAATTGACAAATGGGTAGATATTCTGATTAACCCATTGAATACCAGCTAGCTGCCCTTGATGAGTGAAATGATCTGGCATAGACAGTAAAATAATAAAGTAGGGTGCAATGCAATGTAATGGATTAATGGTTAAAAACTTGCATAAATGCCTATAGCAAAAGTAAGCTTTTGATTGACAGGGATACAGTTGTCTACCTAAAAAATACAAGGAGAACTCCGACGTTTCAAGCGATTAGCCACTGTACTTCTACTAATTGCTCTCCTTGTATTTTTCAGGTAGTTGTATCTCTGTCAATCTGAAGTTTTCTTATAGCAAAAATAATATATTAAGAGCAGGATGCATGGGCAGTTTGTTTGGTTAACCATTGAGTGGCAGCACCCTTCACTTGATGAGTATAGTCTGGCATTATAGACAGAGTAAAATACTAAAGTATTTAGGGTGCATTGCCACTTAAAGGGTTATTAATCCTTAATGTGTTTCAAATTGTTTATAAAATAATATCATTCATCAATTATTAGGTGGCAATCATAGGTGTCAGTTGACAAGTAATGTTGGCAATAATTCTAATATTGCTGTGCTAGAACTTCATCAGCACCTCGTTATAAACTGTTCAACAACTCAAAAAAGTAGCAGTAATCTCACATTTGAATGGAATAAGGATAGGCCGTATCGTGTGAAAAAGATCGGAGTACCATCCATAAATATATCAGATGTTGCATGGAATGACGCTGGAAGATATGAGTGTATCATTAAACAAAACCGAAGTTTGGAATCATGTGACTTCACTGTCATAGTTAAAAGTATGTAATTTATGTTCGCATAATTTACTTAATCTGAAAAGTACCTGCAGTCCTGTCAACCTCAAAAATTCAAAACAGAGAGATTTTTTCCCAAATCTTCTCGTCACTTCATTCCAAAATGTCTTTTTCAATTCTTCTTATTACATGTTCACACAGGGATGGATCATACTGGGGTGTGTGGGGGGGGGGGTACACCAGCCCTGGCCATAGGGGGTGCAGGGGGAGTGCTATTTTTCATGACAAAGCAAAAAATATTGGAGACAAAATGAGATACAGTAATTTGAGTAATAACATGATGATAAATGAACTGTAAACAACAATTACAATTGAAATACAGTAGTCAAGCAAGACTTAAAGTTTGCATTAGTCAATCAGGTTGATGGGCCTAAATTGTTTCCCTCCCCCTTCTCTGCAATGTCTACCACCCTACATCTTCTTCTGATCTCTTCATTCCATAATGTCTTTGACCAGCTCTCCTTCATCTCTTATTATGTGTCCATACCATCTCAACCTTGCTTCCCTCGCCTTCTCTGCAATGTCTATCACCCCACATCTTCTTCTGATCTCTTCATTCCATAATGTCTCTGACTACCTCTCCTTCATCTCTTCTTATTACGTGACCATACCATCTCAACCTTGCTTCCCTCGTTTTCTCTGCAATGTCTACCACCCCACATCTTCTTCTGATCTCTTCATTCCATAATGTCCCTGACCAACTCTCCTTCATCTCTTATTATGTGTCCATACCATCTCAACCTTGCTACCCTTGCCTTCTCTGCAATGTCTACCTCCCCACATCTTCTTCTGATCTCTTCATTCCATAATGTCTCTGACCAGCTCTCCTTCATCTCTTCTTATTACGTGTCCATACCTGCCTCGTCCCCAGGCGCTAATTAAAAGTTTCATGCGAGTCACTATATGAAAGATTTACATGAAGTAGTGCATCGCGATGAACAAGCGCAGGGGGTTCGCTCATATCCCACTCCCCTTTGCGCGCCTAGAATGTGACGCACTACTTCATGTAAACCTTTCATATAGTGACTCGCATGAATTTTTTTATTAGCGCCTGGGGACGAGGCAGTGTCCATACCATCTCAACTTTGCTTCCCTCACCTTCTCTGCAATGTCTAATAAGTTATGTCTTTAAAATGTAGTTTCTTTTATTTTTCACAGCTTTGCCACATGTGACAATACAACGACCCAATGTATTAACAAATACTATGATTGTGCCGTGCCTGGTAACAGGTTACTTCAAACCAAACAAAGTTATTTGGTACAAAAATAATAAGCAAATCTTTCCAAATGACACAGGCTACTTTGTAGAAAACCTAAACAAAAACGATTTTCTGTTTGTATCGGATCTCCAGAGAAGTCACGCAAATTTAAATGACTCTGGAAACTACTCATGTGAGGCGAGGAATATATATGGAACGTCGCCAAGAACATATCACTACATATCAAAGTTTTTTATTAATAGTAAGTACACATGTAAAAACGCACAAGTTGTAACAAACCTGCAGCAGACTTGTAGCAATGCTGTTCCAACAACTTGTCAACAGGATGTGTTCGTACTGCTTGTTCCCAATTTGTTGACAAGTTGACGCTTGTTGACAAGTTGTCAACGGCTTGTTTAAAACTTTTGTTACAAGTTGTTCCAGCAACTTGTTATTGTCCTGGAATTCAACAAGTTGTGAGTGATAACCTTGTAGCAACTTGATAAATAACAGCATTGTTACAACTTGTTGTAAAGCTTGCTACAAGCTTGTTGCGAATATATATATATATATATCTTGTTGACAAGTTGTGAGATTTTTATGTGTGTAATGTGTATACTACGTGTAACAATATCAGTTCTTTTTTCCCAATAGGCTTTGTGCATGAGAAATGCGCCGAATTTAAAAACAAGACAAGACAAATTGATGTGACGATCAGCTTGGGGTCTTCAACGTCATTACTGTGCGAAGTAATGTATTTTACCATCTTTCCTTCATACTTTAACTTCTTGAAAATAGTCGACCAGAAGTTCGTTAATATTGGCGGTAACGGTACTAAAAACATTTTTAAAATAGAAAACAAAATAAGCAACATAGTCAAGTTGATAAATTATACAATCGTGAATGCATCAAGAAATGATACTGGCACATACAAGTGTGATTTTATTCCTGAGAACGACTTCTTTTGCCCGAAGAATCTTCATAAAGTCTTCAATGTGAAAGGTATGCTATATATATATATATATATATATATATATATATATATATATATATATATATATATATATATATATATATATATATATATATATATATATATATATATATATATATATATATATATATCACAAGTTTTTTAACGTATAGTGAAGAGAGTGCTCAATACATAAAATTATGTAGAGCGAATGTAATTACTATTCTTACTTAAAATGTTTTTTTGTCTCTACTCCGAGTTTCACGCATCACTGCGATCATCAGGAGACATTGTTCTCAAATACCGTTTGATTTTCGTTGTTTGATGGCGTGACTGCGCGCGCGAGGATTGTTGATGTTGCTTACACGCGCGCAGACTACATTACCCGCTAAAACTTGTTTCTGGTGCACGCACTTCGAGAAGATTTACGATTTTTTGTTCAGTAGATTTTCGTCGCGAGATTTTAAAATCAGCAGCTTCTCTTGCAAGCATAGGTTGCATCTTGGTCATCCGTTTGTGTATGGGACAGCCTTCTTAAGAATGGACCAAGTGGTGTTGTAAGGTCTACCGCTTCTCTTCAATTTCCAAATATGCTTCGATAGCTCCGTTTCGTTCGCGTATCTCAGAAGCTCGAATGATTTTTTATGGTTTCTGTACCTGTCTTTGAATTCCCCATGCAGCTGTTACCCCAATATACCGCTTCGTTTCACCGTTGTCGTGACTCTTTACTTCGGCTTGGTACACGATAGCCTGGGTCAGACATTTCTTCTGGAGGGAGCATTCATCTTTCTTGCAGCAGTTACAGTTAATGTTGCGGTGGGTTCGGTCGATCTAATTCTCGTGTTGTGGTTAGAAATGGTTGTCTTGACATTCTTCATGCAGCTGTAACTAATTTTGATTCAATTGTGGTTAAAGATCTTATGTAGACGGCTTGATTTAGGGAAATGTTTGTCGATAAGTTGAAGAAAGGTTTTTCCAATGTTTGTTGCCACGTTTTTGCTGTAAGGTGGGGTAAACCATAGTATGTTTCTGTATCTTTTGCGTTTCGGTTGGCTGGACGTACAACTCTCAGTGTTGGGGTCGTCAATTTTACTTGAAGGCGTGGCATTGTATTGTAAATTAAAATCATAATTACTACGACGTAATGCATTCTCGTAGGTTGGTGCTGATGAATTGAAGGTTTGCTGATCAGAGAATAAATTTGATATACTGTGAATTATTGATTTAGGTTGTTGTCTAATTATGGCTGGGCGGTGGTTCTAGCGACTGTCAATGTAAATGAGTTGATTATTGGGTTTCCTATATGGTTGGCAGCGTTCCTCTGTGAGGTTGAATGTGACGTCTAGAAAGTTGACAGATTGGTGGTTTACTTGGGCCGTGATTTTCAAGTTGAACTGTTCGAATAATGTATGCAACTTTCCCGTACCTTATCTGCAATGCGCGGCCCGCTCTTTCCTTTGACTAAAACAAGTCCGTCATCCCGATACAAACCAAGATGTTCTTTCCCAAACTCATTGGTAAGGACATTTAGCATATATAAGCCGACAAGATCGCATATTTCAGCGCCGTCATAACTGCCCAACGTTACATCAATAAGCGATTTAGAGTTTTGTTTAATCCATGTATCGTTGTTGCTGAACAGAAATGAGGTACGTGCGTGTTTGATAATCTTATCTTGTTGATCAGTGATTGGTGTGATAGTCCGAGCCCAGCAGATTGCTTTATCCAGCAATTCTAATTCCGTGATAGATGGATAGAATTCCGCGATGTCAAAAGAAATAAAGATGTGGTTAGGTTTATCGTTAATGGTTTTGAACCAGTCGATCACTGATTGGGAATTTCTCCATTGGTTGACGCCTGTCCGTTCCCTGATATTGTTATTGATTTATTTTTTTTAATTAATATTTAATTTCAGGAAGCTTTCTCACAAAGTGATTTTCAGAAAGGTCCTGAACTAAATAAACTATTTTACAAGGAAGACATGCATATACAACATAACTATGAAAAATATTAAAAAATTATACGAGGGAAAGTTCAAAGATTGCTAAAAGTTTCTCTTAAATGTAGAAATACTAGTAGATAGTTTTATCTTTCTGTCCAAGTTGTTCCAGTCTGTTATGGCCTGATAAGCGAGTCTTTGCTTTCCCCAATTCCTTGACACTTTAGGTGG
>CACRXK020009615.1:0-18859 GCA_902702795.2 Paramuricea clavata
TCACCTCAGTGGCTTGTTGTCTAACATGTAATGGAATTTGATTTTGTTCCTGAGGTGTGCGTGTTCCAACAACGTTAAAGCTCGAATTCCTAGGGTCAATATCAATAGTATTCGAGACTATAGATTGTTGAAGATCAATATTATTTACAGTTAAGTTAGATTAGCACTTAGTTCGCCATCACGAGATAGGCTGTCGTTAGTACCGCGAGACGAGCTCAAACTATTTTTATTCAAGCTACTATATATATACTTTCCTGTGATCTTTCTAATGGTATAGAATATTTTTTTTTAAAGTGAACTTGAAATTTTGTATTTTCAGTCAACATAGTCACTTTATTAAAATTTTAAAATCTGAAATTTTCAACTGTATTCATATACAACTGGCTTCATAGCCAAAATGAGAGGTGCCAACATATATAGTCTTGTTCACCAATGTGTGTGACAGTGTGAGCTATATAAGAAAATGCCAGTTAGGCGGCTTGTAAAAAAATGCCATCAGAGTGTACCTTTCAGAATCGCCCGTCGTCTAATTTTAGTTTCTGATGCGGAGCTTGAGAAAAAAAATGATGAGCGCATACCTGACGGCTTGAAATGCAAGAAAAGGGGTACTTTAATAACTGCACATTTAACTTAACTTCAATTCTAATTTAACAGTTTGTTTGAGTTTGTGACAAATAGTGTAGGCCACAACTCACAAGTGTAGCCTACGTATTCTAAGAGTTGAGTGTTATTTTGTGTTGTGTGACAGTAAAGAGCACAGATTTTGATTGCTTTTTTTCTTCTTTTTTTAAGGTATTATCTTATAAAACCCTATTTTGCCGGGGTTTATCTGTATGAAACCCACAGAAACTGGATTTTATACAAATAAACCGTAAATATTTAATTAATTAATTATCTATTCTATTCATCAACCCCTCTTTTGGGGAGATATCAAAACCCTCTCCTTGCTTTTAGATTCGTACCCAAACTAAATTAAACCCTATTGAGAACAATAGAATCCACACAAATTTGAACTAAGAGGTGTTACTGTCTATACTGTAGTTTGCTGTTGATATACGTCGTATAAGGTCTCTAATGAGTTTATATGTTGCCATTGCATGTTATTGCCTTTAATCTATAATTATTATATTGTGCATCGCCGGAAGATCGGGAAAATGCGAACAAGTTTACTAGACTTAATTATATATGAAACTGCTAACCAGTTATTTTGACAACTTACCCAAGGTTGCCACCTTCGCAGGGACCTTCCAATTTATACTAAGACTTAATTATAGTCTATGACTATGTATTATAATTTATAGATGGCTCACCGGTGCTATGTTTAGTGAGAACATCCAGAACGTTATTTTGTTTATGACGTTCTGGATACCCATGTTTGCATTCCTTACTCCTTAGCAACTGAGCGGTTCACAAACACCAACAGTTCACTTAACTGCCACTTTCGGAATCTCTAACTGCGTGGGTAGGTAACCATGGTAACAATCTTTTCATTCAAACAGTGTATTCAAACTGACAAACAGAATAGTTGGTGTGTAGCCAACAAACAAAACATACATATATAAAGCAATCTTTCGCACGATTAAGTTTCAAGTGAATTTCTTCAAGTTTCAAAGATCGATGTACCATATATTGATATATACTATACCATGTATATATAGGTATGTATACAAATTCGTTGATCTGCATTTTTTTATGCAATTAAGTGTGAAGAGTGTTTGCTACGCCTGATTGTAATGCAGTGAAGGTGGAGTTCATTAATAATATGAAATGTAAATTAGCTAGTCATGAGACTCTCTTGTGAAGCTCACGTCAACATTCCTTACGAATTTGGCTGTCACGACCGAAGCGAGTATAACCATGCATTTTATCCCTTTTTAGAAGTCTTATTTAATTGTAAATTGCTCGAACCTTTCAAATTAATATCTAACTTTAAATCAGCGAGTACAATATAAGCGAGTACAATATACTGTACCGTTGGATTATACAGATTATAACTAATTTATCATTTAATTTGGCGGCTTTTAATTAATCAGGCCATGCTGAAAGGTTTGTATCAAGCCAGTGGCACGAAGCCATGACAGTTGGCAGCACGTAGCCTGCGTAGCATCCAGGCGGTTTTGGGGGGGAGGACTTGCGGTTCTTTATAGTTCTCAACAGTATCGAGTTTTTAAGTTAAAGCGTAGTTGCAACATTGATTTATCAAACCCTTATCTTCATACCAGATACCTTCTAGCGCAATTTCAATTCCTTCGAATTTCATATTCTTTAAAACTATAAAAGCCTCTGCGGAGGAGAGAGTATCAAACCTTTATTTTGTTAATCTACAGCTTGAAATGCAACCTCGTACCCAGACTCTTTCCACTATGCCTGGGTAAGACTTTGCTTGAAATGTCCCCTGCAACAATTCGTGACTGCATGCCAACTCTCATCCTCGATTGACTGGGCCTGTCTTTAGGGCCTGTCTCGCAACTGTACTGGTCTGAACTGACATGGGAGCTCTGACATGGGAGCTAAATGCCAAAATGTCAGCTTCATTCACTCACTGACTTAGTCTTCGGACGTGCATAGTCAGAATCTGGAATTCGGCTCTTAGTCTTGAATAATCTTTAGCTTATCTCAGTTTCAAATAGGTTGAATTGAGGAACATTCCAGGATAAAAATAAGTTGGGTTTTAAAGAGAAATTCTATGTAAGCTTAGGTCGTAAGTGGTCGTAGAGGAAAAACTGGAACAAAATGACTTAGAAACTTGACGTCGACGTTTTTCCTTCTTGGTGCATGACACGTTTTACGCCCCGGACAGAATATTGGACTGTGGAAATGGGAAATATACACACCTTAACTTTCTTGTTTCTCTACAAAGCAAACGGGTTTAAAATTTCTAAAATTCATCCTCTATGACTACTTTTTGTTCGTTCCCCATCGAGATAAAAGTCTGAAATGGGGCCGGAGTTTTATACATGGTCATGGCATTCAGCACGCGACCTTTGACCACCCAAATTTTTTCCTCATTGTCGTTCGACGGCGTCCGGTCTCGTGAAGACACCTTTATTTCCGGTAACACGAAGTGAACCAATAGGAGTGCGCTAAATTTCAAATATAATTTTGGCGCCCAAAACATAAGTGTTGGGCGGTGACGTCACTGGGCGGACTTTATTGTGTATACACAGCAAATTTTTATATATCGTCAAACGCAGCGAAAAATGGAGATGTTTTGTTAGGGCAATGAATTTTTGAATTCTCTTTGTATATTTTATAAGTTATGTGTAGAAAGATGGCCAGACAGTGAATGATGCCAAGACAGTCGTATATTTCCGAAACTGAACAATTTGCAAGGATAGAAGGTAATATATTTTGTTATGTAAATATGCGAAGCTTTCTTGCTTTGACAGCTGTGAACGTCAAAAGAATTGCCCTGTATTCTTTTGCAGCATTACTCAAACAGACAGGCTTTTAGGTTATTAACTCTTTCAGTTGAACTAGGTAGTTCTTCGTCCAGCTAAACTAACAAGCCGGCTTCAAATTGAGTACGTTTCAAGATCGCAATATTTAGCGACGAAAATATTCTTATCGCTTGTATACGTGGTCGAAACTGGGTCACGAACAATACAAGCCTTCGATTAAACCCTTGCAGTTGTTAATATTGTATTCTCAAGCTTAAAAGAGAGTACTAATTCCCCCAAAAACCGAAGCATTCACCATTCGTAAAACGAAAACGAATGTTTTATATTGCAGTATATATCTGTCTTCGATTTGAAATGATTAAACATTGACCCGGTTAATTCGGCCCTTGTTTACGTTTGCCAGAATTTTTATATTCGCTTTATCTTGCGTTGTGGTTTATTTAAAATGTTAGCATTACATTCTATAGTATCAACTGAGTCAGTTAAATATACAATTGTGAAATTATTTTGCAAGAAATATCAATCGTATTGCGTCGTAATAAAAACAACCTTCTCAGGCAGGTCGGGTTCATAGGATCTTGACAAAGTCATGGCATAGTTCTAGAATTTCACTTCGCAGCATTTTTTTACTTAATTTTGTTAATAATGATACATACGAGAAAAGGGTCTTCCTATAAAATTAGGAAGAACGACTTTTTAATGCTCAATTCTCAAGGGAAATATCGCGCTCAGAACGCCCGGTGCCGACTTTTGTTTACAACAAAGGCAATATCTCGTGAGAATATCCCGAAATATATATCATGAAAGACGTGCCTTTCATCAAACACGAAACGAAATTGGATAGATTTTGTTGCCCTAAAGTTAAGTAGGGATTTATATGGAGGGTATATACATTCATGTGCATGACATTTTTCTAGTATTACACTGTGTTAATGTTAATATTTATAGTATAAAAATACAGTAGCTGACATTTGTCATGCATGGGGTAATCACAGTACCACAGTATAAAGCATTATTTATAATACATGTTCAAAACTGCCTATTGTACCTTATTTGAGCAGGTTTCTGCTTGCAAATAT
The DNA here is from genome assembly GCA_902702795.2 of Paramuricea clavata. Lineage (NCBI taxonomy): Eukaryota > Metazoa > Cnidaria > Anthozoa > Malacalcyonacea > Plexauridae > Paramuricea > Paramuricea clavata. The sequence goes on from CACRXK020009615.1 coordinate 4,481, forward strand.
TACAACTGCTCTGCAGGGGTGGAGAGTGGGTGGGTATATTAGGAATGCATGATTTTCTTGGAGAATTTGTTGGTCAATTTACATAAAGACAACCTCAATTTTAAATAGAAATATCCCAATCGAAATCCTAATCCATTCTGTTAATCCTACTCTGCATACTTGTTAATATGTAAGATTATTTCATGATGGTAATATTTGGAAAGCCACTCAAAATTTCATTCATTCACCACCCCGGTTATCGTGAACCTCTGAAAACAAGATAACCCCCCCTAAAATATCATACTGCATCTCTGATATCTAGGGATCAAATTGCAAGCTACGCATCAAGTTGCAAGAGTGGATCAGGGCCCATAGACATAACAGATAAAAAAACTAATGTGCCAAATGCATTCCTGACCTTCAATGCAGGTTTAATTAAAAACATAATGCACAAATTTGCCTCATTTTGTATTTTCTCATAAAACATGATTTGATGCAACGTGATTAGGTCGATTAGCAAGTTGTAATATATGATGCATTCTGTTATACTGTGCTTTCATGCCCTTTTAATGTTACTGACAGTAATTGTGTCCTACTGAAAACAAATTCTTGATATATATTGGTCAATTATGGCCTGTCATGTTTAAAAAAATACTAAATGACCGGCAATCCTACAAGGCTGCATTTATAAATGTGTACAGTATGTTGACCAACAATATAAAATTTTTTGTGATGTTTCGTAGCTGACCATGGTTTTAAATTCAAGCCTGAAGGAATAATGTCTGTCAACCATATGTTGTTGCGCCCATAGTGGGACATGGGTGTTAAGGTTTCCTTCGAATTTTCAATAGCAAATCATCATTCAAAGGAATTTCCTGCAGCTGTTTAACATTTCCTGCAAGCAGTGCTCGCGGCCCGTCTATTTTTTCCACCCCTGAAGGGTAGACTGCTGGCACTCAATGGCACTCTGCCCATACATGTCTAAGTTAACCCCAAATGCCCCCTACTTATTTTACTCTGTCTATTACTAATGCCAGATTATTTTACTCTGTCTATCGCCAGGTGATTTTACTTGTTAAAGGGAGAATGCTGACCAGTGCTCAATGGGTTAAAGCATGCAACTGTGGGGTTTTAGGTTCCAAGTTAGAGGCTAGAGCCCCCTTCGATTGTTTTTATATTTGCCTTAAATTAAGTAGCAGTTTTTCTTAAAACTTGTGAAAATATTTTTTTCTGGACTGGTTTCAACCAGTGATGTTTTCCAGGGGAATGCGGGGGAACTCCGTCCCCCCACCTTTTTTACCAGGGGAACGGCATCCCCCGTGCCAAAATTAAACATGGGGGATCGGCGTTCCCCCTGGCAGGGATTAAATATGAGTGAAATTCAGTGAACGCTGTTCGACACCGTCCAAATAATTTTGGCTATCACTTGTACAGACGTTGTACTACATACGTGATATTTTTGACAATAATTGCTCTGCAGTCCTACGTAGAAATACTTCAGAATGTAATTTTGGCACTATTTTAATCTCCCTGGAACTTGATATACTTGCAGAAAATTCTAGCAGACTAGCTTGATATAAGTACTTATTGTCACAGGCATGGATAACGTCAGGCAGTAGCCCAACAGGATATAATTACTCTAGTCTTTCGCGCAATCGCAAAATTAATTAATTAAACATTAAAATGATCAATTGGAACATAAAATGATTCAATAAGAACATTAACATGATTAAATGGGAAAAATTCAAGGATATTTATTATCTAAGCTTATTTAGTTAGACAGATTTTGATTTTTGCAATAAACCTACATAGTGGTTCAGATCATTAAGTGATGTGGGTCAGTGACCCTCAACATACAGTAGAAGTAAACTATGACAACATGGTGCCTTCAGTTCATCTAGTTTACAATTATAAGCAGTCATTTTTCAATGGTGAAAACACAAATAGGACAGAATAACCATACTCCAAGAACAACTGTATTTCAACACCACAGAAAGTATATATAACTTCACTACTGTTGGTATTCAAACAGGTTAATATATATAATAATAAAATTCTATTTTGTGTTTTTAGATGATTGGGAACAATTCGAAAGTGAGCAAGTTGAGGGAGGTGCTTCATTATGAGCTGAAGAGAGAGACCAAATACCAGCCAATTTTTTCAATACTCCCACAGGTACAGAGTGTGAAAATATTTGAACACCTATTGTACAGTTCTAATTGTACTGTATCATTCTACAGTAGAAACCTGTGGGTTTTCTGGAATGTGTATCAATATCGAAGGATTCAATGTAGAAATATTGAGAGAAAAGTTGAATGATCTTTTCAGTCAATTAGTTTAATAATTAATGATGAAAGCACATGACTGTATTCCTTTTAGGACAAGAATGCAGTCACCTTGGCAGAAAGAGACAGAATTGTGTCAAATTTGTTGACATTGAATAAGCAGTTTGGTTTTCATCCTGAATCATTTGCCTTAGCAGCAAATATTTTGGACAGATTCCTGTACCTAGTGAAGGTATGTTGTACTTAAAATTATTTATAATGCCCTAACAGCAACTATCTGCTGTAGGTAACAAATATTTAAAAATTTCTATAATGGTAAGTTTTGTTACAATTCAATCCTTGCAGGCTCAGAAGAAGTATTTACCATGCATTGGTGTGGCCTGTTACTTTTTGGCAGTGAAAATAATTGAAGAGGAGGAGGTACACAGTTTAATATTATTTTGGTTTCTTAAATTTGTAATTTTTGAATTTCTGATACTATCATTATAAAGTACAGTATATAATAATTATTAGAGCTGTGCGATTCCAGAAATTTCATCGTGGTACTGGTATCAGTCTTTTTGTATCAGTTATCAGCCAGTTTCGGTGTTTTCAAAAGAAGAACAGTTCAAATAATTTGCTCAATAAATTGTAATATAACTTCGAGATACTTAGAAATTAGTGCTAAGAAAAGAACCTGAGCAACCAAACCTGCACAGCTCTAATAATTATAATGCAATTTCTTGTGGTCTGAAACAGTAGTCATTAGAACTTTGTATACAAATCACTGAGGTTAACCCTGCAACTTTTATACAAGTTTTATAATTCATAGTATTTTAATTTAATTTATAGTTACAATATGCATAGGTTAAACCGACCATAAATGACATTCATTATTTGTAAATATTATAATGTTCATTTCAAATTAAATTAAATTAAAAAATTATTTCCAGCACTGAATTAATATTTTGGAATTTCTCTACAGGATCTCCCAGGGGCAAGTGAACTCTTAAATGCTATTGGATGTTCGTTTTCTGTATCAGATCTTCTGAGAATGGAAAGAATTATTTTGGCAAAACTTGATTGGGATCTCAACAGTGTTACGCCATTATCATTCCTGCAGGCAGTAAGTTTGTGTTCAAAATGCTTTAATCGCAAATTGAAGATGCTTTACATTTGTGCTTTATTGTGCATGGAAGTTAAACTGAATCAGCTAAGTCTCATTAATGCCTGTTGCCACACAATTCACTCTCGTAATATTATTTAAATGCTTAGTTACCTTGTTCTATATTTACCTCATCTTAAGTGGTAACCAACTACAACTCAAGTATTGTTTGTTTATTATTGAGTTCCTCACTCATTGGTAAGGGGATTTCCGACAGGCTATTGCCCAGGGGATTCGAGGTACCTGCAATTTTAACGTTCTTATCCGAGAAGACGCGAAAGTCTAACCATTTACTGATGTCAATGTAAAGGTAGCACTTTCTCCTCAATTACTTAATTAAGACCTTGAGTAGAGGTCCAACCAAGGGTTGAAACCCGGTCTCCCAGCTTGAAAGGCGAGCGTGGTGAACACAACACCACATGAGCTGGTTAAACGTAAGCGTGCGATTTATCTGAAAATGCGAATTGGGTGGAAACAGGTGTTTAAACATGTGTTAGCTATTCGAGTATTGAACAGTGAATGCGGTGCATTTCACTTTGCTGACTATTTTAATATGTCCCTTTTGCAGTTTCATGCGATGAGTGTTGCCAGTGGCTGTGTAAGTCCACATGTAGTTTCTCACCACTTACAATTATTAACAAACAAACTGGAATTGCTCATTTGTCAACAGGAGTTTCTTTCATACCGTGTAAGTAATTACTTCATAATACTAGCACATATATATTGTAACTATGTACTGTTCATGCTATTGCGAGTTATCATGGTCCTATAAACTTCTTTTCTTTTTCACTTTTAGCCCTCAACTTTGGCCTTAGCACTTTTGATTCAAGATCTTAATTCTTCTTTGAGACAGTGGATTCATCTGATCCAATCGTTTCAAGCTGAGATTAAGGTAATGCTTGTTGATTCAATGTATTTATATATTTTTGACAACAATCTTACCCTTTACGAATTTTCAAGCTAAGAGCACCGATGCAGTGACTCAGCTTGCATTGCTTAGCGAGCTTAGGCGATCAATGGAATGAATACTTGGAACTTGTGTGTACATTTTCATTTCACCAATACAGGGTGTTACCTACAGTTAAAAATTTGGCTTTATACGCCGTTTTCACAATTACGTTTAGCCAGCAATTTCACAATTTGGATCAGTTCAAAATAATAAGTATTGCGAGGATGTCAAGTAGCCAAAAATATACATTTGTATGTTTTTGGCATGCAAACTAATGTCAGGTGACTTACAGTCTTAACTCAAATTCCCATGCAATTTCATTACATCTCTGAATGTTTTAATCTTGCTAACACCCTGCAATATCAATGGCGTACATATAATATATATGTCGGAAATGAAGTCACAAGTTCGCTGCACATTGTTATGCTTAGGTTAGGATTGGGTTAGGGCAAGAATCAAAGTTATTGTTGTAAGAATCGGGTGGTAATATTGCTGTATTTGATACTTTCATTATTTGGTTCCTGGTAAATGGCAGTAACCCATGCCAAGTTATTCAATGTATAAGTAAATAAATAAGTAAATATGGAAATTGTCCTGGTTACAATTAAACCTAAAACTTCTTCCTATTTAGGTACCAGAGTGGGAGCTCAATGCGTGCTTCGTAGCTGTCAGCAATTTTTTAGACTTCGCCTTCTCATATGAACATGGTTTCTCTGAAGAAGTGGAGATGAAAAATGCTGTCAACGATATGGACATAGTTTCCGAGGTAAGATTATAGATTAGTAATACCGTATATAAGGGCATGTATAATACAATTTATGGTGATCTTGAAGATGTACGATACTGTAATACGTACTGTGTTCTGGCGCTGTTATACATCACGCAACTTGTGGTGCTAAAAAATTCTGACATTGTATTACAAGTGTTACACTGGGCGCAAGACTTCATGCATTTCGCAATAGAGCATTGTGTAATTAATGATGATATTATATGCAATTTTATAGGCTAACCGCTACAATTGTTCATCCCCTCTCATTCGTGCTTTGGCTCTTGAAACAAATTGTTCCTTTGAATTTGATGGCAAGATACCGACTTATGGTGTGAAAATTTCGAGAATGTTATCAGCTGTCGCCTAGAATATGTACATGCAGTTATCACTCCTTGACCGGCCACAAAAATAATATATGCTTACAAATGGTTTTATTTTAGAATTTGTCAATCTACTCTAGTCTAGTTTACTTTTGTTTACATTTTGCTACTTTTAATTGTTTTTGTGTGTCAAAAAAAGAGAAAAAAAAATGTATAAAAAATCTGTATAAAAATTGTAAAAATGTAAGAAAAAAAATGTGAAAATTTAAATATTGAATATAACATTTCATTGTAAATAGCAAAATGGTACAGAAACGAATGCCTAGATATTAGGTTTGTAGTAGCTATGTAGAGATAATACTATTAATAATATAATATGTATAGTGTACATTTTGCATGTAAGTTAAGAATTATCAGGGCTGGCTTTTTTGTAAGGGTTGAGTAACTTTGTACGATAGTATATTAACTTTTCGAAAATCGAAAGTAGTTGGTATGATGAAGTGAGAATAAATTTTAACTAAATCTAACCGTACATGATTGTGTCAATTACTCTTGGTGTACAATGATGGGTAATATAATCCTGTTTCGCGCACGAATATATTTCTCTTTTCATTGACGGACACTTCAAGAATTTTTTAAAAAATTTTTTTAATTAAAAATATATATATATAAAATTTCACGAAATTTAAAAAAAAAATTATATAAGTCACAGGGTCGTCCTTTCCAGCGTTTTCAAAAACGTTTTTTAAAGATTAAAATCGTTTTGACGCCCTGTTCACACGGTCTAAAGGAAAATATCTCCAATATATTAAATAAACTACAGCTTCTGTCATAAATTGACAGTGTTTGCATCCGTTTTAGCGTGAAAACACAAACGAAAACGTTAACGTGTGCACATAGTCTAAAACTCTACTTAATTTTTTACATTTCACGAAAGGACACTTCACGAAACAAATAGAGCTGTAAGGAATCCTAATGTGGCATCATTGGCATTCATTGTACATAATCGTATATTGTTTTCTACATTGCTAACTTAAGCTTAAGTTTTATTTAATAGTCATTGTTTTTAACATGACAATTGTGTTTACATTGGTATGCTTGCCACTTGCTCCTAAACAATGCTTGTTGTATTTGGTACCAGACTTTTATAGATCTTTCAAAATTATTGGGCAGGGGAACGGCCACGTCCTGCACCCACCCTCCACCCTAGTGTCTGCCACTGCTCTTTGATCTTGACCGGAAACATGAAGATGTATAATTGCTACCAGAATGGTTGTCACCTGATATAGTCAAGTAAATAGTTTGGACAAAACAAGACAATTTTCATATTTTATCGCTAAACAATATTTTTAACATTTTTGTAAACATACAAAACCCGGTAACAATAATTGACCGTAAAGGCTGATTTCCACTCTTGCGTTTTTCATACGTACGTGTACGCACGTAAACCTTAAATCCGTTTAAGATGCACCAAACCTACGACGCGTACGGGAAGAAAAACTGTAACTACACCCACAGTTTCATTACACGGATAAAAATTATGGCCTCCAGTTGATAAACAAAGTCAGAGACACACTAGTGAAGCAAAATAAAACTGGATTCCAAACATTAGCAACGGTTTTTATGTCACGTCCGCGTCGTAGATTTGGTACATCTTTTAAGATGTACCAAAGTTTAATACTGACTCTTCGAATGTGAGAATTCAGAAGACACATTCGAAGAGTCCGTATTAAACTTTATTATTATTATTATTATTATTAATCAATTGATAAATTACATATCAAGTGTTACAAAACAATTTTTAAAATATATTACAAGTTTTTAACATTAAAAATTTTCAGGTTATATTAAAATTGCAAAGCTAAATTATATCTAAAAATACATCTATTGATGAAACTATTTTTAAAACGCTCGGTAGAAATGTTTGGCCACTGTACCTCGTGTGTTCTAAGTTTAACTGTATATTCTTTAATTTTTGGTGATTGTTTTGTTTACACAGCTTTTCAAACAGCTTTCTATCTATCTGCTCTAACAGTATATTAATATCTATTTGTTCTGATGTACAGTTCTTTTATAACAACGAGTTAAGAAGTTTTGAATAGTTGTTAACTCCGGTGGTGATGCACAGCAATAACTGATAAGCCATAGGTAAGTTGTGACAGGACCAGTGACCTAAAAAAAAGATCTAATTCGTCTTGCCTGTATCCTTCATTCCTCAGCTTTCGAATTACAAACAAGCATTTATTTGCTTTCACCAACTTTTTCTTAACACATTTCTCAAATCTGCTTGTCATTTCAAAGGTTAGCCACAGTATAATGAGTATTTCAAGACTAGAGTGCCGTTCAAAACCATAAATTGGTGTTACACAATCCTCTGATCGTCCTTTCTTTAATATAATCATTTCTTTACATTTACCCTCATTTAAAGGTAAAGAGTTTGATTCGGACCAGTCCCGCTTAAATTCATCTATAGCTTTAGAACTACAATCTTGGGTATTCTTCAAAATCGGTACCAAAAGTGAGGAATCATCCGCGAATTTAACAAGGGGGGGTGTTGGAACAGTTTTTAATCTCCAAATCAATAAATAAAGAAATGTGGTCCAGTTACAGTTCCTTGCATAACTCCCTTGTTAATATCTTTCCACTTGCATGTCGTTCCTTGGAAAACTATTCTCTGTCTTCGATCTTTAAGAAATTTAAGTACCAATTTACTAAATAAGAGTTCATAGAACTCGATTTCAATTTTTCACTCAGTTTTGCGTGTTTTACATTGTCAAATGCTTTGGAAAAGTCCATTGCAATTAATCTCACTGCATCACAATTTGGTTCTTCTAGTGCTTCCAGGTACATATACTGTAATTTAATTAAAGGTAGGTTACAGTCCCTTCTGCGCATGCGCGGGCTTTGTTTACTTTTTTCTTTTCTTTTTTTTATAAACATATTTAATGACTTTAATGTTTACCCAAGAGCGTGGACGTCCACTGGACGCTCATCGAGGGGCTCAGACTACATTTAACAAATAATTAAATAATATACACAACAGGAGAAGACGAACATTACAAAGAAAGAGGAAAAATAACAACAAAAGTGATAAAAGCTGGTTCAATTGAAGGTTCAAAGTAATAAATCAATTCTTAGAAAAACGATTAGTTTGCTTAATATATTTTTGAACATTCATAAATATACATCTATTACTTTCTATACTCAAATCAGTTGAACCAGACAAAAATATTTTAGACTTTTGAGAATCGGACAAGAGATACCAGCTTCCACCATAAATTTGAGCAGCTACCGAGAATAAGTATAATCTAAGAGCAGCATAACGAGGACAATATAACAAATAATGAATGACTGATTCTGTGATTCACAAGAATCTCCACATGAACATGCTGGAGATAATCTACAATTAATTTTAAACAAATAATAATTTAAAGCATTACAATTAAGGCGCAAACGAGTGTGTAAGATAGAAGAATACCCATCAATAGAAAAATCATAGTAGCCAGTATAAGTTGCAATGTCAAAAAACGAAGTTAATGAGCTCTTAAAAAAACCAATCGACTTTGAATTTCGATCAAATAATATCAATGTTATTCCATAATATAGTATAGTTCTCACACCAAAAGGAGAAAAGTCAGAAGCATTTCTTAAGGATAGACCCGACCTTTGTTGTACTGTTTGAGGCAGTAAATCCGACAAATAATTTGGTGTTAACTTATTTACAATTTTAAAATATAAAACAAGTTTATGAATGGATCGCCTTGTTTTGATCAAACATTAATTATATAAGATGAAGTATATGACGAGTTCAAAGTAACATTCCACATAATTTGTGACCGAGGAGTGCAATGTTTGACAACACTTCGCTGCATTTCTTGTACATTTCTACACTGGAAATTTTTGTACACAATGAAACAATCTTATACTGTAACTTTTTAATTAACTGTAAACATCGTGGTGAAGTTATAAAGAGGCCGTTTTGAACCTTGTGTGACTTGCTATATCAACAGCTGCCTGGGGCGGCGAACCGAAATCCCGAAGGTGTGAGTCATAGTGTGAGTTCGAATAATTTGTGTTTACCTTTGGAGTTTGTGTCTCATCATGAAAATAGTTAATGCGGTATCAATCCCTCGAAACATGTTGCTAGAGTTGTTGTTGTCATTATGACAGAAGCGCTTGGGGAAAGCTTTCCCTTGATGAAATTCGAAACAAGTGTGATTGAGAAAGTGGCTGCAGTTCCTGTGTTCGTGGCAAAGCCAAGGGCGAAATTTTTGACCGTGCAAAGCTGGATAAACAGCTTTTGTTCAAGCTCGTGCGCGTTATGGAGATGATTTCGTTATAAACAACAGAGGAGTTCAATAGATTGACAATGACGAGAGTTCGAGACGCTAAGATTATATTCAATATAAGATTATTAGTTGGTTTTGATGAGCGTCGTCGTCAATTTATACACAGAGTATTTACAAAAAAATACGTAGAAACAAAGAAAAAACTACACAAGAGTGCATGCTGAATACAGGAGGTGTGATCCATACATTAACATTAGTAACGGAATCAAAGATTAATATTTTGTTTGAAAATATGGATTGACTGTGCTCTTTTGCTTCCCGCGAGAAAGACTATTCCAAAGCTTTGCCCCGCTGTATTTAAAACTTTTTTAGGGACCGGTCATTATTTATGACCGGTCCCTTAAGATCATTAACACTAATTACGAACTTATACCATCACTCATTCGTATTCATTACGATCGCAGTCAAGGAGAGTAAACAATGTCCAAACAATCGTAAGAACTAACCGTTTTAGCCAATTTGTAACAAATAAATTTTGAACAATTTATACAGTATATATTTATATATATATATATATATATATATATATATATATATATATATATATATAGATCCTTTTAATAATTAAATATTTGTATATAATTTAGGTTTTATAATATAATCTATTTTTTAATCATGTAAGTAACTCGTAATTCAGATGTAAATGTTCTGCAAAGAGTTATTATTAATAAACCATTACTAAAGGGGGGAGGGGAATTTTTTCTTTCCTAAATTTTTAAAATTGAAAGCCCCCCTTAAAAGATTAAAAGAGCAGAAATTTAAAGATGACCCCCCCTACATATTAGAATATTTTTCTTTGACCCCCCATTCTCATTTTTACTCGACAAATGGGGATACCCAGGCGTTATAATGTTAATTATTAATTAAATAAGAATATGGAGCTGACAAGATATTAACGTCGACCAAAAATATATATTAGCAGAAAATTATAATTAAAAGAGGGGTATTTTCATATATAACTCTAAAATCAGGTTTCCATTTGGTCTGGGCGATTGTAACCATGTTTAACGGCAGAGAATTAATATTAGTGTTTGGAGGCAGGTACCGTTTGTGGTCCAAGGCTGTAACTAGATTTGATGGCACAAAGTATTGCCATAGCAACTGCGTAGCAATGAGAGTAAAAATCAGTAATATTAGCAGCAAAAGGAGATAGCCATGACAATTCTGGACATTCTGCCAAGGCATACCTCCGGCACCAGTCTGACATGCACTGACAATTAAGTCAGTGGAAAAAAAATATAATGTATAGTGGTCTATACATCCTATTTTATGTGAGATTAAAACTTATATAAAATAAAATGACATATTACCAGATAAAATCCTCTAGAATAAACATGGGTGGGTGGGTAGGGGAAAGCTATCTAAGCGCTAAACTTGCTCCAGCTAGGCAAAGCATACAATGGCAGTATGAATACCCAGACCGAAGCACTGATCACAAGGCACGAAACAACCCCCTTTAATCGATATGACGTCACAGACTCCCATCAGTGGATGTGGCCTGCATAATACATTTGCCGTTAACCTTGCTTAAATGTATTTAACCACATCAAGATAGCTTATGTAATAATACATTGTCAATTTATCTCTGCAATCAGTAAAGACTGATTTGCATACAGCACACAGAAGACAAGATAAATCCAGACTATTTCACATCAGTGACCATGATTTAGTTGCAATTACAACCAAATGGATACCATGCTTATTAAACAAATTCCTTCAATTTTAATTGCAACCCCCTCCCCTCATTTTCTTGAAAAAATTTAATAGCCCCCCCTTCGAGTCATTTATTTATACATATGCCCGCCCCCCCCTCATATTTCCCTCCCCCCCTTCCATAAATAATGGCCGGTCCCTTAGGAATTCCCTTCTCGGTTTGGGAGAGCTAAATCAGCATAGCTATTTCGTACGTTATAGTTCGCTTGCGTTAAGCTAAAAAAATCAATGACTCTTTCAAGTTAGGTGCAGTATAATCGTTTAGAATTTTATACAGAAGAATGGACTTCATCTTCTGTCTTCTACTTTTTAAAGTTTCCAAACAAAGAGTTTCAAGAACAACAGCAGATTCAATTTCGTGACTTGCGCCAGCAATTATTCTTGCCGCACGATTTTGAAATTTCTGAAGTTTATCAAGCACTAGTTATGTGCCACAAATGTCCCATAGTGGAGAACAGTAATCAAAATACAGCTGAATCATGGCACTGTAAATCATTTGGAGTGAGCTTACTGGAATGGAATTTTTGCCAGATCCAACTTTTCTCAATATCTTATCGATCTGTTTATCCAATTTTAAGTTTTCATTTAGTAATACGCCCAGACATTCGAAAGAGCTAGTTCTACAAAAAGGTTTGTTGTGTAAGAACACAGGATAGTCGAGTGAACTTTATTAGTTAGATTATATGACGATCCTATATTATCATGTACTTAGTTTTAGTAAGATGGTGCTGCAGTTTGGTTAGGCTGGCGAGCCAATCACTGATTTGTTTTAGGACAGAATTTAATCCATAACATAATTTAATAGAACATAGTCAAATCAGGGGCGTACCGAGCGGGGGTGTTGGGTGTTGGGTGTTGGAGGTGTGAAACCCCCGATTTTTTGAAAATCGTCCATAAAGTTTTAAAATGGTCGGTAAATTGATACGATCGTTGGTAGATATACCGACTAAAACGTTCGGTTCGCACTCGCGAAATTTTTTAGACGCCGTTGTCACTACATGGTTCTAACCCCCCTCCCCCCCCCGCTTGCCAGGATTTTAGGGGAAAAGATTTTCGTCGGTAAGTTTAGGGAAATACACCCCCAGAGCCTAATGGCCTCGGTACGCCCCTGAGTCAAATCCAATAATGAAGTAGAAATGGGTAGCGATTTCCGTGATAAAATGAATTGTCTTCCAAATCAGCGTGGTTCAAATGGCTTTTTTAAATATAGTAAGCTTGCCAACTGAAAAGATTTGATGAAATTAACTTAACTATGTCAAACAAATTACTCGATATAATGTTGTTTGGTGAAACCAGACTTATAATTCGACAATAATTGATGGTATGATACATATACAGGGTGTATAAAAAAAAACTGAACAGATTTAAAATTGCCCTCAATTTTGCAAAACAGCTATTTGTATCTGGTTTTTTATATATATATATAGCTTCTTTCGGTACTTATAATGTAAAATAATGAAAAAAATTTCTCGAACTCAAATTTTGTGAACCAGGGGTGTGTGTCTTTTCCAACAAACTAAAAATGGCTCGCGCACAAAATTTAAAAGCTGCAATCATATTTTGAGTTAACAGATGGAAAATGTGTCGGGATTTTAATTACTGTACAAAATTTCAGACAATTTGGTTTAGTTTAAGCCCCTTAACTATTCACGCAAAGTTACAATTTTCCCGAAAAATCAGCTATTTGCATGCTTAATTAATGCATTTGCCTAATTTGCATATGTCAGCAATATGCAAATTAGGTAAAGGCATTAATTAAGCATGCGAAAGGCTGACTTTTTAGAACAAAATGAATAGTTAAAGGGCTTAAACTAAACCAAATTGTCTGAAATTTTGTACAGTAATTAAAAACCCGACAAATTTTCAATCTATCATCTCAAAATATTATTACAGCTTTTAAATTTTGTGCGCGAGCCATTTTTAGTTTGTTGGAAAAGACACACCCCCCTGGTTCACAAAATTTGAGTCCGAGAAATTTTTTTCATTATTTTACATTATAAGTACCCAAAGAAGCTATGTATATAAAAAACCAGATACAAATAGGTGTTTTGCGAAATTGAGAGCAATTTCAAATCTGTTCAGTTCTTTTTGATACACCCTGTAGATGGGTATGATATTATAAGAAAAGATAGGTCTAGAAATGGTGGTGCACGTGGAGTTTGCATTTACCTACGTAGTTCTATAAACTATCAAATCAGACAAGATCTTACACCAGCCGATCTAGAAGCTAGATTCATAGAGATAAATAACTAAACACATAGCTGACCATTCAAGGCATTTTTTAATACCATGGACTGGTGGGGCATTTGCCCCAATGGGCCCCTTCCTCTGCCCCACCGCTGAAGAAAAAAGGCTTATTGCCCAAAAAGTCAGAGCCCTAGGACCTGTATTGAGTAAACGAGTTTAACATTGAAAAGAAGTTTATGTTGTGTTTGAATGTTTAGCATGCAAATTATTACAAACTTCACCATTAAAACTTTGTTATGAGAATCTGAGATTTTTTTTTAATGTGTTTTCAAGATGCAGGGAAAACTCGTGCCTGCGGTACTCAGCTCACACCTTCGGCGATGCAATTTTTTCCCCGTAGACAGTCGGACTCCTCATAGATAGTGGGACGCATCATTGACCCATGTCCTTAAAACATTCAGCGGATACTCTTCTTAGTTATTAGATGCGCTTCCCAGCGTGTCTTGTGCGAGCAATTGGTATGGATTTCAAACTAGTATTACTTGGTTGAGATGCCAAAATATGAGCAGTTCACAGTGGCTTCATATCTTGTGTGGTGATGACATCTGACATATTTTATTCACTTAAATATTCGCCTTTCCCACTTGCTTTTCTCGCTTTTACGGTAACTCTTTTTTGCAACTC
>CACRXK020009616.1:0-18856 GCA_902702795.2 Paramuricea clavata
CTAGATTTTGTTTTAATTAGTAATTTATATGTTTTTGTGTTCACATTTACAGTTATAAAAAAGTTCTAAAAGTAAAAAAAGTTTTTTACTCTTGATATATACAAGGTTGCGTGAGTTTTTGCGAGGCATGGCGGATGTCCGGGGGGAAGGGGGTGGGGTCACTAATTCGGACAATGCCGGACAAGGGGGGGAGGGGGGGTCTGAAAATCCATCATTTGGCCGGACATCCTTTGTGAATGGCCCCTTAACTATGATATTATATAAAAAACTTTAGGTGGTTAAAGAGAGACGAGGTGGTTTGTGTCAGGTGTTTTCCGACTCGGTCGTGTAGATTTCGTATGGTGCTCCATATGTAGTTGTCATTTGGCACTGGTCGCATGTGATTTTGTAAACAACATTTTCCCAAAAACATAAATTGGGCTTGGCTGTGGCCCAATTAAGTCGGGTGCAGTTTCTGATGTTCTCTCTCCTGCTTGGAGCTAGCGCTTGTCTCAGTGATGTTGATCTGTGAACCACTCTAACGAGTAAAAAACACGAAGGGATTTTGAAAGAATTGAAGTGAGTTTTGAAGTTGATGACTTTCTTTGTCTTCGCAACAAAGCCGAAAATACAACTCGCATTCATCAAGTTTGTCTCACAAGGTTCATCCAGCCATATGCAGGAGGCCCTTGAAGCAGTACAAGAATGGTCTAATAGGAACAAAATGACGATAAATTCGAAGAAAACAAAAGATATGTGGATATGTTTTAACACAGCAATACCGGTACCAGAACCATTGGTCATTGGAAACGAGGTAGTGGAAAGAGTAAATTCTCATAAACTGTTGGGTGTCTGGCATCAAAACAATTTGAAATGGAACTGTCATGTTAAGAACATTGTAAGGAAAGCAAATAAACGAATGTTTAGTCTGAGAATGCCGTAGGGCGAATCTTCCTCCTGAGGTCGGTATTACATGTTATGAATCCAAGATTAGACCTGTTTTAGAATATGCAGCTCCGATATGGGGTGGTTTACCACAATATCTCATTGATGAAATAGAGAGCATTCAAAACAGATGCATCAAAATCCTCGGCACATCTCGGTGCAACTTTGAAACGCTAGAACAAAGAAGGGCACACCTAACTGTTAAGGAATACCAAAGAATTCTAAGTGATCCGACCAACCCATGTAATAAACTTATCCCCCAACCTTTTACCCATGAACACGATCTAAGAACAACAAGTAATCTACCATATGTTGTATCGTATACTAAAAGACACCGGCAATCCTTTATACCTAGAGCTATATCCCTTTTAAAACAGTCCTAAATTAATTTTATAGAATATATAACTAGTATAAACATTTTTAGCAACATTGATGTAAATAATAGTAAAATTTCTTCTTATCAATTTTAACCTTAGCACTTCTTGTAAATCCATTGTACTTTTTTAACCAAAGATGGATATTAAATGTTATTATTATTAGATATCTTATTAATAACAAGTTAAATTATAATTTTCAAATTTTCAATTAGTTTTGCTGTTTTGTTTTAAAATGCATGCGTTTGTTTTTACGTGATGGACCACCGGTTCATCACGGGAAAATAGGGAGTTTGGTAACCCAGAACGGCAACGACAACGGCAAAAATATAATTGCTTATGTTGTATTTGAGCCAAAGTATACGTTCCTACACTTAATTTGCCTCGTTAAGTATTCCTGTTTTTCACAAACAGTCCTCAATTAAAAATAGTCCGCGAATTCAAATAAAACACCTCAAATAACATCGAACTCGAATTAACCGGTTGCCGTAGTCATGCACCGCCGTGAAATGATGCGGATCACGTACCAGTTTCAACAACTACGGCATTGCACAACGCTTAAGACCATGTAATTTACATCGCCTTTGTCTTCGAGGATCAATGCTATTGTTGATGATCACGTTGCCGTTGCCGTTGTAATAGAGAGTTTGAGCAAGAGAACGAAGTAGGACGACGACGACGTGGTTGACAATTTTTGCCTGTCTTGCACATTATCTTGCGCATTCTGAGTTTAGGGTCAGGAGTGAGGACAGATTAGAGATTCATGTCTAGCTGTTTGTGAATGATGACTGAAATCCTTACCCTGATCAGGATAAAACAGCGAGACATGAATCCATATCCCGTCTTCGATCTTCTGCCTTCGTTCACAACGAATATTTTGGCAAAATTCGTTGTGAACTTCGTTCTGCACGAAGGCAGAAGGACAAAGACGGGTTATAGTTTCATGTCTCGTTGTTCCCTTCTGGATCAGGGCAAGAATTATGGTTAGTATTCATAAACAGCGACACATGGGAAGACACGTTGAGCAACTATCAGTGACGTCCAACTCAGTATGCGCAAGATAATGTGCAGGCGGCAAAAATTGTCAAGTATGCCTTCGTCTTCGTACTTCGTTGTCTTGCTCAAACTCTCTAATAGAGAGTTTGAGCAAGACAACGAAGTACGAAGACGAAGGCATACTTGACAATTTTTGCTGTATGTCCATTATCTTGCGCATACCGAGTTGGACGTCACTGGTGGTTGCACAACGTATCTTCCCATGTGTCGCTGTTTATGAATACTGACCATAAGTCTTGCCCTGATCCAGAAAAAAACAGCGAGACATGAAACTATATCCCGTCTTTGTCCTTCTGCCTTCGTGCAGAACGAGTTTCACAACGAAATTTGCGAAAGTATTCGTTGTGAACGAAGGCAGAAGACGAAGACGGGATATGGATTCATGTCTTGCTGTTTTATCCTGATCAGGGTAAGGATTTGGGTCAGCATTCACAAACAGCTAGACATGCATGTCTAATCTGTCTTCACTCCTGACCCTAAACTCAGAATGTTCAAGATAATGTGCAAGACAGACAAAAATTGTCAACCACGTCGTCGTCGTCCGACTTCGTTGTCTTGCTCAAACTCTCTATTAAGCCTGGTTCACATTGATCGGCGATGTTCTACGATCCATTGTCTGTGAGCAACGAAGAAGAAAATGCACAAAACATTTTATGCATCAATGACCACCGACAATGGGCATCGCCGATGTTTACGATCAATGTGAACCAGGCTTTAGAGACCTTACGATTTTAGGACGGCAACGCGACGGCCAAAACAAACTCCTTCAAATAAATGGTAGTAAAGATAGTTCGTGGTATATTATCAATCGTATGAATTTAATACAGTTTTAGAAGTTGAAGACATGGGTTTTATGGTTGGGAAGAGTTCTGCTAAACCCAGTTTGAAGTTGCACTTGTTGTGGCTTGGAATGCAGCCGTTGTATCAAGACGTGAAAATCTGTGATTTGGCGTTGTAAACAGAGCGAGGACAATGTCTAAATTATTCATATATTGTAATTACTCAATTCTTTTCAATGATCTATTGTATTGTATTGGTAGCCGTTGCCGTCCTAAAATCGTAAGGTCTCTATTTGCCAAACCCCCTAATAATGGCCGCTGAATGTGCTTCTCAGCCAATCACAGTCCGCCATTTCACAGGAAGTGATGCATGCCATATAATAATACATAATGCCTGCCAATATATACAGATAGTTTGTAATTTAATATCTATTGTAGAAAACCAATAGTTCTCGGGATGCTTTGATGTCATGGTTGAGTTCTGGTTTCTATGAAGGGTGATTTCCGCCACAATTGATTATGCTATTGAAACACGCATTTTATTTTTTGGTATCTTCATTGTCTACTAAAACTGTCTGTACCAGTGTGGGTAGTGTGGTTATATTACTATATATTCCTGTGGTTATATTTCTGCTTGTTTATTTCAGGTTGTAATATAACCACTCAGCACAGCAGTATCTTCATTGACATTGCATTGTCTGTTGTTTGTAAGCTGCCTTATTGTCAGCTATCTTCACGAGGGTATCGCCTGCCACTTGTTGCCGTAAAATGTTTAAAATACAATTCATAATACGATCTCTTACCATTTCCCACGTGAGAATACCAAAATTCGTCCACTGCATGAGCGTCATGCCGAATGTTACGCGAGCTGATACCGTATTTACTCGATTGAGCGCCGCCCCCAAAGAGCGCCGCATTTGAGATCAAGAGAGCGCCGCCCCCGAATGAGCGCCGCACTAATTATTTTCAAATGCGGTGCTTAATCGAATCCCTTTCAATGCGACGAATTTACGTCTTCTGATGTCGTGGAGGCATATCCAACAAGGGTTACGATGCAGCAGTTGGACTCGGATCATGAAGAGGACAGTGACATTGATATTTTGTAAACTTGTAAACGATAGAGAGTTTAGCTTCGCGTTCAATGATAAACGTCAGGCAAAGAAAAATTTTAGGCTATAAAGCAATAAAAAGTAAATGGGCTTGTTGTTTTATAACTATAGAATGCTTACCTATTCCTGTGTCGCATGAAAGAAAATATGACACATAGAAATCGAACGAAAATTATGCCAAGAAAAGTCGGCTTTCCAATTTGCCGTTCCCGCAAACGTGAAGCTTAAACTCCCTTAAACTTTCCGCCGTCGGCAAAATGGGGACATTTAGTGACAAAGACATTTAAAACTTGTTTATTTTATTGTTAAAATTCTTGTTATAATTCACAAATAAAAGATTGTTTTAAAGAGCGCCGCCCCCGAATGAGCACCGCATCTGAAGCTCTGAAAATTTAAAGAGCGCCGCGGCGCTCAAACGAGTAAATACGGTAATTATTTCTTGTTTGGCCTTGAAAAAATGTTTGGCCTTTTGGCTCTATTTTGGCTCTATTTTTATCAATTAACAGGAATTTTCAGCATCTTTTAGTAGGTTTCATAATTCATTTGTGAAAACTGTGTAACACCATGGATTGTAAAATAACTGGATAGGAAACTAGCTGACGTCACAGTCTAAACCTAGTTGCAATCTGTGACGTCACATGTATTGCCAAAGTTCTCAGCATTTTTGTTGTTTCGCTATATTTTCCGCTTTGAAAGAGTAATATTGAAGCATAAACTGGTGTAATTGTTTTAAAAACATGCCACGACAAAGTATTCAAAGCCACGACAAAGTATTCAAGGTAAATGTTTTTCGTCTTTGTTTTGTATTTTTTAACATTTGTAGCTACGAAATTGGCGTCGCCAATTTTTACGAAATTTGCGATGCATTTTTCACTGTTTAGTGCTTGAAATATTTGCTAAAATTGACTGGAAATACTTAGAGATTTCATCGTAGAATGGCTTAGTTATATTTATTTGCTCTTTGACTAAAATGTTTAGCTCTATTATCGCTAAACATGCCGTTTTTGAGAATTCGGTTTGCAACTAGGTTTCAAGGCCATCATCCCATTGAAAACATTAGGTCACGTCAGCTAGTTTCCTATCCATGTATTTTATTATCCATGATAACACACGTACTGATTTTTATGTTTATAAAACACCAGATCGTTTCATGTTATGTAAAAGTTGGAGATGTTAAAATAATTGGAGACATTAAAAAATATGCTGCAAGCTTGTAGGCAACATTTTGTATAATTTGAATCATTTTCACCTGATCAATATACTGCATTTAGAAGTTAGAATCCTAGATATTAACCTGACCAATGTATGTCGAAAATATTTTTCGGATTTGGCTCTTTTTTTTGGCTTTTTTTCAAAAAAATGAACTTTGGCCTAATTTAGTAGAATTTGGCGTTTTTTTAAAATGTCATTTGGCTTTGTGCATGCGCGGAAGCCTACTAAGCCTTTAAAACACATGTTGAATTATGGCGGTAATATCACCCCTCATAGGTTTCTGGCTGTGAATGGCCAGTGCTTCTTTGAATAACAACACTTACCGGTGTTTTGCATTGATGGAATTGTGGAGAAGGAATAGGGTTAGGGATAGTCTGAGTTTTGTCCGAGTTAGGGGTTTATAAGTTTAGTAGAAATGCGTAATGTGGCTATAATTAATACCTTGCCGAAAGGCACATGCCGAAAACAGGCATCCTTTATAGCCACGGTTGGTGGCTATACGGGTATGTCGAAAACAGGCATTATGTTTTAGCCACAAATCGTGCTATAAGGTATGCCGAAAACGAGTGTATACCTTATACTGTTATAGGTATTCATGCCGAAAACAGGTTATATTGTAACGAGGCTGATGAGGCTAACGTCTGCATTATTCAGCTCACTCCCCATTGGGGCTTTTCAGCGTCCATATGACGTTTCTCATGGACAAAATCGATATGTGAGGCTTGCCTATGCCGAAAACAGGTTATATTGTAACGAGGTTGATGAGGCTAACGTCTGCATTATTCAGCTCACTCCCCATTGGGGCTTTTCAGCGTCCATATGACGTTTCTCATGGACGAAATCGATATGTGAGGCTTGCCTTACAATCATTCTCTATTTCTCTTATTTAGTTGAATTTCAGCAACAATGGCATCTAACAATTCCAATGGCACTCAGATGTTTGGCGGATATGGTGTCTCTAGACCTGATTTCCAGATTGGCGTCACATTATACACTCTCATCTCGTTTGCCTCAATTGTTGGCAACGGTCTCGTCTTCGCCGCCTTTTCCAAGTCGTCAAAGATTCGTAACAGCCGAACGAATTACCTTATCGTCAGTCTGTCCTGCGCTGACGTCCTGGCCGGATCTGTTGCGATTCCATTATATACGTACCTGATGGCAATCGATTTCAAAGGCTATAATGATAGTCCAGCATATTTTGTCTATCAATTCACGGACGTATTTTCTATCACTGCTTCTGTATGGCATTTGGCTTTTATTAGCCTTGAAAGGTTAGTTTCTTGTGAAAGGTATTTTGGGTGCGGGTCATTATTTATGACCGGGGGTGGCACCGAAGAGAAATGTTTTTCTTATGGTAAAAATGTTGCAGATCCAACCATTAAAAAGTCAAAAACATTTTACCCAATCTCAAATTTCAATTAAAAAATATATACCCATCTCCGGCCAAAAACTTTACAAAAGGATATCATTTTGTCACACATGTCCTTTAGTACCACTTCTGTGACATGAGTTTGATAACTGCTTGTGCAATTTTCTGCAGTCTTAAAATTTCATGTTGTCTGCACATGTACTTTCATTGGAGACACCATTTGCCTTCTGATAAATCGGAAAATGATCAAGATAGTGACTCTGATTGATTTACATATTGTGTGGTATGGGGGGGGGGGAGGTGCGCACCTTTCCTAGAGATCTAGTGGTGTCTATCACCTCCCTGGAGAAGTCCAGCACCACCCTAAAAAAATCTGCTGTCCAGACATTTTTCTGCTTTTCGAATAGCGATTAGCGGAACTTTTACTGTTAGCTCGTGTTGATTTATAGAAACGATTTAATTGATTTGTGAGCTCACGAGAAAATACTCAGAATGATTTAGTTAAATATCGTGGGTAAATATATAAACATGTGGAGGTTGTTATACAGCCATATTTTCAAATATACTGTACTTTAATATGCAAATTCACTGTACTGTGCTGCAGTAGCTAATTGTCCAGTCACGCATACGTGATAAAAAGCCGATATAAACTTTATCAACAACAGAATATAAAACGTAACAGAACGGCGAACATGCAGATTCGGCCATCTTAAATAATGGCAATGTTGGGTTAGTAGCGTTGCGACGGCCGAGGGGAGTAGGCAGCAAAGCTCCCCTCATGCACCACCCCATGGAAAACCTGCACCCCTCTTAGCAGACGAGGCTTGATCCGTCCCTGTATGGTAGTAGTACAATCTATTTCCAGGGTAATCACGTGTTGCAAGCTAATACCCGACACTCTATAACTTTCTTTAGATATTTTGCAATAGTATGGCCAGTTGTTCATCACATTTCGAATTCAACGACATACTTCATCGCCATAGCTGTACTGTGGATCGTCTCTGTGCTATCTGGTGGCTTGTCGCTAGAACTATACAAATACAAGATGAAGTACATCATCTACAACAGTGCGTCTCTTTTTGGATTACCTCTGGTCGTCATCGTGTCTTGCTATCTGTTTATACTAAAAACAACCATACAGCGCTCCTATGTGACGTCACGGAGAAATTTTGAGCGCGAACTTAAAGTTTCGTTTACCGTGTTTATACTAATAGCTCTCTTCATCATCTGCTGGTGTCCCTTTTACGTCATCGGTATCATTTCGGCTGGGACGGACTGTGATTGTATTTCAATGCCAATGGTCATCTACTTCAAAGCTTTGCATTTCGCTACAACTTGTGTGAACCCCATAGTCTATGCAGCGCGTATCCCAGATTTTAGGACCGCGTTCAAGAAGATGCTACCAAAACAAATTATATCAGTGATCTTCTGTCTTCTGCACAAGAGATCTCGGGATAGCCCGCCCAACTCTCGGGGACGCGCGTCGAGTACGCTGTCTTCTACACTTCAAAGCGCGGTTGATGGTTCAAAACGAAGGGCTACCCTTCTTGAGAATAAAGGTGCCGTGGATCAGTTGCCGGTGAGATTGGGGACGAGGGACTCTCCAATGGCAAGCAGTGTGACTTCAAATAAATGTGTGACGTTCCTTTCGGAAAGTCCATCTTCAGTATCTGGTGTTCAGTTGAGTAAAGTGTGAGTTTCCACACAATAAATGAGATATAGCAGTTACCGTTCAAAGTTTGGCAATGTACTCTCCAACAGCAAGCAATGTCACGTCAAATACACGTGTTATCATCAGTAGCTGGTGTTCAATTCGAGATCCCCCTTATTACGTTTTCGTAGCGCTTTGCATTGTGGTTATAGTGGTATCACTGGAAAAGATAGCGGCCTCGAATGAAAATATTGAATGTTTTCGCGAATATTTTGCTGTTGGCTATCGCGCACCTGACCCTAGCCAAGTTCTTGTACGGGTCAGGACAAAAAAGAAGCAATCTTGAATATCAGTGATACCACTATAACCACAATGCAAAGCGCTACGAAAACGTAATAAGGGGAATCGTCAATTGAGTAAAATGTGAGTTTCCCTACAATAAATGAGATATAGACCGTTACCCTTGGCGAAGGACTCAAATGAATGTCAAATGAATCTTGTTTGACAGTGCATTGCACCTGGCACCTCGTGATGTAGCAGAACAGAATCGTTCAGCAAATGGTATTATAATTAAACCGTCAATCAGAGATGTTTGTCAAGACCTTTTGACATGTTTCATTTGATATGTTTAATGTACTATTTAAAACATGAGCAGCAGTGTTTTATGAGATATAAGGGACTGGTCTATCTGGTCATAAAGTAACTGCTAGGGTGGGCTGGAGGTAAATCGCCAATAAGTTTGGTGACCCATCTTAGGATGTAGATAAAAATTTCAAAGCCCATCTAATCTTACCAAATTTATTTCATGACCCCCTCAATCTAAATTGGGAAAATACAATTTTATAATAAAAAAAACTTGCAGGTATGAACATTGTAATATACACCGGCACTGTATTGACATACATAATTCCACCAAGCTTGACTAACGTGTACATTCATCACGTGTACATTCACCAATTACGATACTGAGCTGCTCTCCAGTTGGTTGTATTTACTGTGATTCGACCACTTTTTGTTGTTGTATAAAACAAAGTACTGGCTTCAATAGCATCATTTGCATTTGCATTTGAGCATTTGGATAGTTTTGTTTACTTTTATTATTAATGTCTTTATGTATTAATATATAATTAACATGGGTTTTTGTTTGGTGACTCGACCGTGGGTCACCAACCAACATACCAAAAAAATGGCGGCCCATCGAAACTGCCCAAAGATTTTCCATGGCCCATCCCAAATCACTCCAGCCCGCCCTAGCAGTTACTTTATGACTGGTTCCTAAAGGTACGAGGCGAAGCCGAGTATCTTTATAGGTCTGATAAAACACGCACTACGAATGTTTTAAATTGCTTCAATTTAATTTAAATTTCAATTTAAATGAGGCGAAGTAATTTTCAAAAAAATACGTTTTGTAAGTCGAGAAAATCAAGGTTAAAGTTTATGTAAATCAAGGGAAATCTCTATCACATATGAAGATACGACACGCTATGATTTTTTATGATATGCACGTTATGATTTTTCTTTGTGTTTTCCTCATGAATTATTTAGTTTTTGAAGCAGCAGAACAGAATCGTTCAGCAAATGGTATTATAATTAAACCGTCAGTACATTCCTGTCTTAAAATAGATGAAGAAAATGAAACTAGGAAAAGTTTTTCACACATTACTGGGAGCATTGCCTGACTCGTCCCCAGTCGCTTACTTAACGCGCGTTGAATTACCCAACGCGCGCTGAATGATGGGAATGCGACGGGGGCAATTCCATGGTCCTTTGCGTTATAAGCAGTGTTAGGGACTGTGGAAGAGTCAGGAGCATTGCAGTATCGGCGACAAGCTTCACGTCACGTGAAGGGTGGACCATTAGATATTCTGGTAGGCCGGAGGGAAACTTTTGCAAGTTTCGTTAAACCTTGCAAGATTCGTTAAAATTCGGAGCTTGGTCAAATTAAACGTTTTTAGAAGTTAGAACTCTTTTAGAACTTTTTTAGAACTTTTTTTACGGTCTAGAAGCTGAACAACAATGTTTTTCTATGTATTTCTATGTATTTCATGGAGGAATTTTTTCTTTCCCTGAAAACTTACGTGAATTTGTTTTTCAAATTCGACTCTTTGCATGATTTTTTTTGGAGAATCTGCCACCCCACCGCCTCCCTGGATATCTGATGATGTCTGTGCTCATCGCCCCCCAGAAGTATGTGATGTAATATTTTAAATCCAACCATGGGGACTGGACTAGATTTCAAGTCCGCGCAATTTGATTAATCACTACTTAGAGTGAGGTGAACTATAGTACGTAATTATAATCCAGTCCAAGGACCGAATTAATTTTGATCCAGTCCTAGGACGTACTGGATCAATATACTTTACCAGGTATCAGTATTATCATGTGAGCAAAATAAAGCAATACGTTGTGTAAGTCGAGAAAATCAAGGTTAAAGTTTATGTGTTTTCCTCATGAATTATTAATTGAGTAGCAGAACAGAATCGTTCAGCAAATGGTATTATAATTAAACCGTCAGTAGTTTAATTATACATTTATAATACCATTTGCGTTTGAGATAAACATTTCCCGCGTCTTTAATGTCTTAGCTAGCGGAAAATAGCACTTACTGTATACTATAGTGATGTAATATATGTATTAGGCAACAGATGCATGCTTTACGAGAACCAGTTTGAGAAACTGTAAAACAGTAGTATATTTATGTTCGTTTTAGATAATAAAATATGTTATTTGCTTAGATTTATAAATGGTTCTTCGTTGGCTTTATTTCTGACCACTAGAAACATATGAACTGTCTGGCTTGTTCCCAGAACCAATGATGCACAGGTAAAAATACAACTTGCCAACAAGATGTGTAGCAAGCTTGTCAACCAGTGGTAACAAACGCTGTTATTTTATCAAGTTGCTACAAGGTTGTCACTCGCAATCTGTTGACAAATTGTTGAATTGCAGGACGATAACAATCTGTTGAGCTCAACAACCTTGTAGCAAGTTGTCAACAAGCCGTTGACAACTTGTCAACAAGCTGGGAACAAGCAGTGCGAACACATCCTGTTGACAAGTTGTTGTAACAGCATTGCAACAAGTCTACTGCAGGTTTGTTACAACTTGTGCGTTTTTACGTGTGATTGTTTGGATCACGCTACGCACGCAAAAATCTCACATCTTGTAACAAGTTTGTCAACAAGCCGTCAACTAGTTGTCTTCGCACTGCTAGTCTCAAACAGATTTATAACAACTTGTTTGCAGACTTGCAACAACTTGTGCGTTTTTACGTGTGTACACGTGAAAAGTTGTTCCTAGTTGTTGTAACAAGTTTGGAACAAGCTGTTAACACCTTGTAATTACAAGCTCGATGGCATGATCAGACTTAACCTTGTTGATACAATCAGATTTGTTGCAAGGTTGTTCCAAAAGTGCGATACAGTCATGATATAACAATATTGTTGCAAGCTTGTGTCGTCAACCTTGTAACATTCTTGTTGTATCATTACTGTATCAGACTTGTTAGAACAACCTTGTAACAATTAGTCTGATAATACCATCAAACTTGTTACAAGTTGTTAACAGCTTGTTCCAAACTTGTTTCAACAACTGGGAACAAGCAGTGCGAAGACAACTTGTTGACAGCTTGTGAACAGATTTATAACAACTTGTTTGCAGACTTGCAACAACTTGTGCGTTTTTACGTGTGTACACGTGAAAAGTTGTTCCTAGTTGTTGTAACAAGTTTGGAACAAGCTGTTAACACCTTGTAATTACAAGCTCGATGGCATGATCAGACTTGTTACAAGGTTGGTCTAGCAAGTCCGATACAGTCATGATATAACAAGAATGTTACAAGGTTGACGACACAAGGTTCAGTAACAAAACTAACAATATTGTTATATCATGACTGTATCGGACTTGTTGGAACAACGTTGCAACAAGTCTGATAATATCAACAAGGTTGTTTGAAGTTGTTAACAGCTTGTTACAAACTTGTTGAGGCAATGTGAACACAACTTGTTGACAACGGCTTGTTGGCAGACTTGGTGATTGCTCTATACAGTTTATTTGAGATCAGCGAGAAGCGAGTTTCATTAAAGCTAACATGAAGTAAATACTGAAACGTCAACTTGTGATTTATTAAAACCCGCGTGTTTGTGAAAATTTTTAAAATGGTTTGCAAAGAAAGTACAAAGTTTAAGAAGAAAACACCATTAAACAAGGTGAGTTTTAGTTGTTTTGTTGTTCATAGTACTGAGTAAGTGTTTGTTATTAAAATAACTTCTGTAGATGGAATTTATGAGGGTTTTATTGACCGATCGTTATTGATCTCGACAATGACAGACCATTTTTCTTGGACCGAATTTACTTTGGGCGGACGAAGTCTATCGCTGTTCTCTTTCCAAAAACATCTGTTAGAGACACGTGTTTTTGCAAAGATTATCGGTCAAGATGAACTATTAATTTATATGCTTTCAGCTTGAGATGAACTTGCATTCGTAGTTTTTGTTGTTGACAAATGAGCTGTTGTTTGCAATGTTACAAATTATGAAATTAACAAACGAACACATTATTGTCGATTTCAGATTACTTTTCAAAGCGCGGTTCCCAAGTTTGTTGTCAACTTGCCAATTACGTTCCAAATTCGGAAGTTGGGCGGGAACTTCGCAACGAAGTTCGCAAGTTCATTTCAAAGTTCGAACTTCGATTGTAAACAAATGTAAAAATTTCATTGATAAAGTTATTTAAAAAGGCAGTTTTCGTTTTGGGAGACCACTGGAGCAATATTTTATTGCAGTAATATTTTACTGCAGTAATATGTGCATAGGGCCTTATACAGTAATTTCAACTCCAACTATGAACATTTGTTTACAATCAAAGTTCGAACTTTGAAATGAACTTGCGAACTTCATTGCGAAGTTCCCGTCCAACTTGCGAACTTGACAATGTAATTGGCAAGTTCGCAACGAACTTGGGAACAGCGTGTTGAAAAGTTACCTGAAATCGACAATAATTGTTTTGTTGTTCACTGATCGAGAGGCGGCCTAGCAAATATATATATATATATGTATATACAATCTGCAGACATGCATGTTTCGGCATCCTACGCCTCGTCAGTGCAGCTTGGTACACACTAGACACGCGATGACCTTCGTATTTATATACATGCAACTTGCTCTCACAAGCACATGTGGTACAACACAGGCCATCAATGCATCTAGACACGTGCATAGTGTCATGTCCAGAGTGCTCAAACAACCACAAGGTGAGTGAGCTTTCCAACAGTCGTTGATATTAAGTCCAGCCAATCAGAACCCACTAAATTCAGTCATGACCAATCAGAATCAACTACCCAGGTCTGGGTAGCACTGCTGGGGTTGGCAAGCAATGCTACGAAATTTCACAGACTGTATTACAGCATAATACATTCTGTACACAGGCTATTTCCAACCTTGATGGTCATATAAAATGCAAGACAACTGGTGACTTGAAAAGTTAATTTCACACTTTATATTTGACACATTTTAATTCTTTATAAATTACTCCATTGTCTGTTTACTGCTTGCTAATAATACAGTACATTAAATATTCTAGTTTATGTTTAATCTTGTAAATTGATGGCAACAGTGACGTAGCCAGGACTTCTAGTCAAGGAGCACAGAAAAAATCCCGGGAGGAGAATAAGTAATTTTACCCTGCACTAGTTTGAATAGTTTGTTCATTATGTGAAAATATATTTGGATTCCCATGATAGCCATGCATAATATAGAACAATGAACTTTTAGGAAATTTTTTTAAATTCTAGAGTCAGTAAAATGCCATTTTCATCATTTTGGAGGCTATTTTAATGTGTTTTGGTAATTTTAAATAAGCATTTAACACATAACAACTCTACTTAATCACAAACAAATCCAGAACATTTCCATTACAAGAAATGAAAATATAATGCACATGCTTGTCCAGGACAGAATTTTTCCAAGCCTCCCCCCCCCCCCCCCTGGCTATGTCATTGGATGGCAAAGCTTTATAAATCATTTATCTGCATGTTAATAATGAAGAACAATGAAGCAAAGACAGTAACTGAATGCACAGACCACAGAAACAATTCTTTTTTTCTAATGCGGCTCAAATATTTATAAGGGAGTGTTGAGTTCATTATTTATGGTTTGGGGGGCGGGGGTGTTTCACACATCCTCCCTCTCAATATTTACATGACCCTCTCTGGGGGGGACCCCAAGAAAAGACCAAAAACTTTTGTGACCCCCCCCCCCACATTTTGTATAAAATACAAAATCGTTATTTTATGACGTTAGTAATAGTGCAAAAGCTCTTGTACTTAAGCTATGTAATAATTCAAAATTTTCATGTTCTATAATAACATATTTTAATGAGGTCAAAACATTGTCAAAACTAACACTTTCATGACCCCTCCCCCCTCAATTACTCCGCAAACTCTGGTGACTCTCCAAAAACAAACACCAAACTTTTTTTGCCCCTGTGATTTCACCCCCCCCCCAACCATAAATATTGAACACTCCCTAAGTGGTCAAATATCAAATAGTGGGCAATCATTTGTGGCATCCTAATATAAAACAGTTTGCTAAAAGCTCAAGAACCTTGGAAACAATGGAATCCTACAGTAGTCTAAGAAGATCTCACCATTGCATGGTTTT
Organism: Paramuricea clavata; assembly: GCA_902702795.2. Taxonomy (NCBI): domain Eukaryota; kingdom Metazoa; phylum Cnidaria; class Anthozoa; order Malacalcyonacea; family Plexauridae; genus Paramuricea; species Paramuricea clavata. The sequence goes on from CACRXK020009616.1 coordinate 15,134, forward strand.
ATATACCATAAATTAATGTTTTGAATTGTTCACCATACATTCAAAGATTGTATTGAAATGCACACACAAGATAAGTAATTTCATTTTCAATGCAAACAAACTAAAGTAATTGAAAGATTTCATATTGATAACAGTATGAATTGTATTGCAGAAATGTTTATGCTATTGAAATAAAGTTGTTACTTATAATGGTCAATGTTCTACATAGCATAAGCATGTTTTATCAGATAAGCTATCTATAGTTTCTGGCAAGCCATAGTTTATACTCGACTAATGTGGCCATTTGTAACCAAATGTTCTGACACATCATCAGGAGAAATTTCTGATGTGAAGTCGCCATTTCCTAGAATAGAATAGAATAAGAACATATATTGACATTCTATGTCATGAGTCCTCTATTAAACCCCCTTTTAAAATAGACCCCCCTCAGGCCCTCCCTTTACTAAGCCCCATTCCTCCTAATACCCCGTTCTCTAATAGGCCCCCTCTCTAATATGTCTCCCTGTCTAATAAGATCCCCTCTCTAATAACTTTCCTCTCTAATAAGCCTTCCCCCCTCTCTAATAAGCCTTCCCCCCTCTCTAATAAGCTCCCCTCTCTAATAGGCCCTCTAATAATCCCCCTTGCTAATAAGCCCCATCTCTAATAAGCCTTCCTCTCTAATAAGCTCCTTCTCTAACGAGCCTCCTCTCTAATATGTTTTCCTCTCTAATATGTTTTCCTCTCTAATAAGCCCCACTCTCTAATAAGCCCCACTCTCTAATAAACTCCCTCTCTAATAAGCCTTCCTCTCTAATAAGCTTCCTCTCTTACGAGCCTCCTCTCTGATATGTCTCCCTCTCTAATAAGCCCCACTTTCTAGTAAGTTCCCTCTCTAATAGCCCCCCTCTCTAATATCCTCCTCTCTTGTAGGCCCCGTTTCTGATAGCCACTCTCTCCAATACGTTTCCTCTCTAATAAAGCCCCTCTATAATAAACACTCTCTCTAAAAAAACCCTCTCTAATACGTCCCCTTTCTAACCCCCCTCCCCCCTTCAAAAAGCATAAATGAAAGTACATTTTCATAGTATAAAAGATTTACTGGTAGAATATTTGTAGCAACAAATAGAGGTATTGCGTGTTCTCGTTTTTTTGAAAAATGAATGAAACGGAGAACACGCTTTTGCAAAACTATAATACAGTATGTTACTATGTTTGTGATGTTACTGTGAATGTGCATCCACACCGGGCAAGCTGAAAAGTTTGCCTGACCACGGTGGGAATCGAACCCGCTACTGATTCTAGTTCGATATTAGTCCAATGCTCTAGCAACTGAGCTTACGAGGTCAAGTCGGTTCGAGTTGGTGATATTTCGGAACTGAGTCTAGTTCCTACGATATCAAATGTATTCCCACCGTGGTCAGGCAAACTTTGCAGCTTGCCCGGTGTGGATGCACACTCACAGCAAGGGTGGGTTGACTACAACATTTTTGTAGTCAGCTACAACTACTGCTACTTTTGAACAAAGGTAGTTCGCTACTGACTACAGCTACTACTTAAAAATTGTAGCGAACTATTTCGCTATTTCGCTACACTATATTTTTTAGTTATACTATATTTGGGGCATCTACTAACTCAGGCAGTAATGTAATCTATAACAAATCGACTTACGAGTCCCAACAGTAAAAACACAAAGCAACATTTTTGTAAGCACTACAGTGTTCAGGAGTGCAATTGAGTATTGATTTTAAACAAACAGTGTCTCAATACCATGCTATTCTATCAAGTTGCTAACAATTTTAAAAGTAGCGAATAGCGATTCGCTGTTTCACCTGTTTGAAAAGTAGTCAACTACTTGGCTACTTTTAGGCAAAATGTAGTTCGCTATAACTACAACTACTGTTTTAAAAAAGTAGTCAAAAACTACTGGCTACTTGAAAATTGTAGTTCGCTACAGTAGCGAACTACAACTACTTCGCTACAACCCACCCTTGATAGCCACATGTACACACCGCCGAAGGTGGGAAAAGGTATTTTCGTGAGCCGTGAATGGTCAATATTTGTTCGTGTGAAATGTGAAATGCTTGATTTTAGTGTCGTGAAATGTGATTTGTTCTACAGCCGTGAGGCGTGATTGTTGATAAAAATGCTCCGTGAAATGAGAATTAAGGATGCCTGTTTCGTGAACTGTGATTATTATGGTGATTATTATGATAAACATGATACGCGATAATCAAATTAAAGGAGGACAAAGTTCCTGAGGCTGATGACAAGGATCCTGAGGCTGAGGACAAGGTTCCTCACGCAGAGGACAAGGTTCCAGACGATGAGGGCAAGGATCCTGACGCTGAGGAAAAGGATCCTGAGGCTGAGGACAAGGTTCCTGACGCTGAGGATAAGGTTCTTGACGCTAAGGACAAGGTTCCAGACGCTGAGGACAAGGTTCCTCACGCTGAGGACAAGGTTCCTGACGCTGAGGACAAGGTTGCAGACGCTGAGGACAAGGTTCGTGACGCCGAGGACAAGGTTTCTGACGCTGAGGGCAAGGATCCTGACGCTGAGGAAAAGGATCCTAAGGCTGAGGACAAGGTTCCTGACGCTGAGCACAATGTTCCTGACGACAAAGTCCCAGAGGCTGAGAACAAAGTTCCTGGTGAGGACAAGGTTCCTGACGCTGAGCACAATGTTCCTGACGCTGAGGGCAAGGATCCTGACGCTGAGTATAAGGATCCTGAGGCTGAGGACAAAGTTCTTGACGCTGAGGACAAGGTTCCTGGCGCTGAGCGACAAGGTTCCTCGCGCTGAGGGCAAGGATCCTGACTTTCGTGAACTGTGATTATTATGGTGATTATTATGATAAACATCATGCGCGATAATCAAATTAATGGAGGACAAAGTTCCTGAGGCTGAGGACAAGGTTCCTGACGCTGAGGACAAGGTTGCTGACGCTGAGGACAAGTTTCCTCGCGCTTAGGGCAAGGATCCTGACGCCGAGGACAAGGTTTCTGACGCTGAGGGCAAGGATCCTGACGCTGAGGAAAAGGATCCTAAGGCTGAGGACAAGGTTCCTGACGCTGAGCACAATGTTCCTGACGCTGAGGGCAAGGATCCTGACGCTGAGTATAAGGATCCTGAGGCTGAGGACAAAGTTCCGGACGCTGAGAACAAGGTTCCTGACGCTGAGGACAAGGTTCCTGACGCTGAGGACAAGGTTCCTGACGCTGAGGACAAGGTTTCTGACGCTGAGGACAAGGTTTCTGACGCTGAGGACAAGGTTCCAGACGCTGAGGACAAGGTTCCTGGCTCTGTGGACATGGTTCCTGACGCTGAGGACAAGGTTCCTGACGCTGAGGACAAGGTTCCAGACGCTGAGGACAAGGCTCCAGACGCTGGGGACAAGGTTCCTGACGCTGAGGACAAGGTTCCTGACGCTGAGAACAAGGTTCCTGGCGCTGTGGAAAAGGTTCCTGACGCTGAGGACAAGGTTCATGACGCTGAAGACAAAGTCCCAGAGGCTGACGACAAAGTTCCTGGCGCTGAGGACAAGGTTCGTGACGCTGAGGACAAGGTTCCTGGCGCTGAGGACAAGATTCCTATTTCGTGAACTGTGACTACTATGGTGATTATTATGATAAACATCATGCGCGATAATCAAATTAATGGAGGACAAAGTTCCTGAGGCTGAGGACAAGGTTCCTGACAAAGTTCCAGAGGCTGAGGACAAAGTTCCTGGCGCTGAGGACA
>CACRXK020009617.1:0-18855 GCA_902702795.2 Paramuricea clavata
CAACTTTTATAACATATATTTACTCTGCTATATTATACATCTATACTTGCTCTCTGGCTTAGCGTCTCCTAATCTAATGTCTCGTGACCTAATCTTATATGTCAATCACTTCAGCTGACCAATCAGCATTTGGATACAACACAATGTTACCCCTCCCGTCTATCCCCATGGTAACATTGTTATCACAAACCGACTTTTCCTCCCAAATAGCAAATAATGTTTCCAAACAATTTCAAAAACATTTTTTTGTTTTCCAAGAGCGCACTTCCCAGGCACTTTCAGGAAATATGGCTGTATATTATATATATTGTTCACACTTGGAACATTTTTTTCGGAAACAAATTTCGCTTTTTTGAAAGCAAAAATTGCCTTCCGACAAACTCGGAAACACTATTTGTTTCCTAGAATGACATTTTCCCGGTGGTAACTGGGTATGCGAGTTTTCCAAAAATGTGATTTGCATGACAAGGGGTGTCAACGTGCGTTAACAGATTAGAAATTTTTACCATGAAATGATAACAGACTTACCCAGGTAGGTTTGTTTCCAGCGTTTTCTTGGGCAGAGACTGCAACAGTTTAATCATGGCCAATACGATGGGAACTCGTAGTATTTCGTCCTCGTCATCCTCCTTTCTACCACTCAGGCGATGGAAATCACTCGACTGAATCTAAAGTGTAAATACAGTTTGATAACGTTTAAGATCCGACATATTAACGAACTATAAGCAAGGTAGTAAGGCCGTATTTGAAACTAACTGAGTTTTGGCATTTGAAAACGGAGTTCTGGCCGTTGAAAGGTAGTTCTTGCATTTGAAAACTGAGTTTTGGCATTTGAGAACGGAGTTCTGGCGTTTGACTAAAGGTCTGGCATTTGAAAACTGAGTTTTGGCATTTGACAAGGGAGTTCTGGCATTTAAAAACAGAGTTTTAGCATTTGAAAACGGAGTTTTAGCATTTGAAAACGGAGTTCTGGCATTTCAAAACGGTAGATCTGACATTTCAAAACAGAGTTTTGGCATTTGAAAACAGAATTCTGGCGTTTCAAAAGGTAGTTAACGTTCTGGCATCTAAAACGGAGTTCTGGCATTTGAGAACGGAGTTTTAGCATTTGAAAACGGAGTTCTGGCATTTCAAAACGGAGTTCTGGCATTTCAAAACGGTATATCTGGCATTTCAAAACCGAGTTTTGGCATTTGAAAACAGAATTCTGGCGTTTCAAAAGGTAGTTCTGGCATTTGAAAACTGCATTTTGGCATTTGGAAAGGGAGTTCTGGCATTTGAAAACGGAGTTCTGGCTTTTTTCTGTGGAAATTCGAGAAATTTTCGCGAGAAAAGCAACAACAGCTAACGAACCTTCTTCGTTAAGCACTTATGAAGTTGCGGCAAGATTTTCGTTGTAATACTTGAATGAATTTTTAACTTCAGTTTCATGGGGCATTCAACATCCTCTCTACTCTTATCCACATTTTCACCCTCTTCATCATCATTCTCCTCGACATCCTCAGGAGTCTCCTTGCCGTTCTCTACGCGAGTCTTGGTCGCACCACTAGGTTCAAATTCACCTGAAAATAATAAAATTGTAATTGAAAAAAATATATAATTAAATCACCAAATCACTAACTGTTTACACCGGATAGCTCTATCAGTTCTAAACACGAGTTCTCCCTTGAGGTTCAGTAAGTATCATCTCTTATTGATCCAAATTAAAGGAGGAAACCTAAACTAAACTAACTTTATTTATGCTGGATATAGCTCTATCAGTTCTAAACTGTTCTTCCTAGAGGTCCAGTAAAAGTCATCTCTTATTGATCCAGTGTTACTACAGGAGGAAACCTAAACTAAACTAACTTTACTTAAACTGGATAGCTCTATCAGTTCTAAACTGTTCTCCCTAGAGGTCCAGTAAGGATCATCTCTTATTGATCCAGTGTTACTACAGGAGGAAACCTAAACTAAATATATTATCTATACTGGATAGCTCTATAGTAGTTCCAAACTGTTCTTCTTAGAAGTTCAGTAAGAGAGATCCAGCTGGGAATCCAATTCTCATTTACCCGCAATATCCGTTTCTTGCAAAGTAGTGAGATCAAAATGAAATGACTCTAATATGGACACAACGATTCTGGAAAAAAATAAAGCGATGTTATACAGTCATGCACAACATATTTTAGTGACTAAATGTTATTCTGCATTAAGCTGTCATGGTCTGTGTCTGAACTACCAGAAAAAGATATCTCAAACCTCAAAATTCATGCAGTGTATAGACCTTTCTCACGAAGGTCTAAATCCGCCATTTTTGGGTACTATTTTATAAACAATGTGAAAAATCTAAGCGATGTGAAAATAATTTTTTCGCCTATTTAACTGTAAATCGATTTATAATGAATATACTTACAACTATAGTTTTAGAAAGTTTCATTTTCACTGCTTACTATCGCTGTTCTAAAAAATTTGGATTGCCACCCAAAAATGGCGGCGTGAGAAAAGCTAATTGAATAAGAAACTCGACGTTTCGAGCGAAGGCCCTTCGTCAAGAGTTAGTAGTAGTACACTAACTCTTGACGAAGGGCCTTCGCTCGAAACGTCGAGTTTCTGCTTGTTTTTCAAGGTAGTAATATAACCACTCAGCACAGCATTTTCACACTGGTACTACCTACACTGGTACAGACAGTTATTGAATAAAACACTATATCTTAGTTTATATTTATACCTTACCTTACAATGATTTTTTGAATTTCTTTTTCCCGCGGCAACAGTCTTAAATAATGACGTAACAACGCGGAATATTTAGGCCACGACAATTGCGTTGCTATGGCAGATATTGCATTGATCGCCTCAGTGACGACATTATGATCTTTCACAGCCTTGTACTCGTACACGAAATGCGTGACCAGTGGAAGAATGATGGACGACAATGTATGGTTTGAGAACGTCGTTTCTGCGCAGGCGCTTGAGAACCTACGCAAGGCTCGGATACGACGATGAACCTAGGATAAATAAACAAACAATTTTTAGTTGTTGAAGAGCAGACTGGAATCCGGTGTTAAAAAGTAACGACATGAAACAATGAACTTCACCAATGGCTCGAAACTAGTAGCTCGAAACTAGTAGCTCGAAACTAGTAGGTACAAAAAGTTTCAGCACATTTGGATACATATACAATATGAATGATGACAATTAAAATAACTTGAAAAGAATCAGAAAATCGTCCGAGCAATCAAAACGATAATGTTCACACGTAAAATCCCTGGTAAAATACAGTATATCTTTGGTCGTAAATAATCCATTTTCATTCCCCCAAACGACTGACAAGAAATCGCTATACTTAGACAATATATATGCACCAATAAACAATTACCTGTATGTGAACAATATTTTCAAAGAAATCTACTTCAGGATCATCGTTCGCAAGTGGTCTGAGCTCATTCAATTTCGGGTGCTCAAACTTTTTAACCAAGCTTCCTAGCACCAAAACAAATTCGTTTCTAGCACCCTGAAAAGATATTATAGATGTGCAAATTATCCAATCCTTCACTTGTTACACTTGTTACATTTTTCACATTTTTCACTTGTTATCCGGCGGGATACATTGCATTTATCTAAAGCCACGTGACCACAAATCGGCCAATCACGTTTAGTGTTCACCCAATCACTTTCAGAAGTTGTTGGAACACATGTAGTTTTAGATTGTAAGTGGATCATTACAGTTTTTTACACACAATACCGCTCCGCTCCCCCCACGCCAATCAATGTTGCTCCAACCAAAACACATCAAACCTGACGAGAAATGGGACACAACATTGAACAGTGGTCGGGGGGGGGATGACGTTTTGTTGAAATTCAAAGGTTTTGTGGCATCTGTCCCAAGACTTTTGAAACTGATTGTAGCTATATAACAATACCTCCACTTTCAACTTGACAGCCTCTTTCAGAGCGGGTAATAAACATCCGACAACCAGAACATCAAACCAGTTTCCAGATTGACCATCGTCTTTTTTCTCTACCGTATCGACCATCGTCCTGACAAATCCCATTGCACTGTACCTCAAGGCCAAGTCACTGGTGCTCATCGCCGTATATGTAGCATTGAGTAATAACGGCATAACCAACTCGGGACAAGCCTCTGCTTCTTGTACCAACTTTCCGGCTTTTGAAAACGAGTCTAACCTATTGAAGAGTAAACATAAGTACATTTCAATCAATCTCTCGCTCGAAGATGTTTAATATCGAAAGCTCCTTAAAATGCAAGATACCTTCCTAATACGAACACCTTGCTAATACGGACACCTCTCATTAACAGAAATCTCTCTAATACGGACACCTCTCTAATACAGAAACCTCTCCAATACAAACACCTCTCTAATACAGAAACCTCTCTAATACAAACACCTCTATAATACGGACGACACCTCTCTAATACGGACTCCTCTCTAATACGGACACCTCTCTAATACAGACGCCTTTCTAATACAGACATCTCTCTAATACGGACACATCTCTCTAATACAGACAGCTCTCTAATACAGAAGCCGCTCTAACACAGACGCCTCTCTAATACAGACACCTCTCTAATACAAACACCTCTCTAATACGGACACCTTTCTAATACACAAACGTCTCTAATACAGACACCTCTCTGTCTCTAATATAGATACCTCTCTAATACGGACACCTATCTAATACACAAACTTCTCTAATACAGACATCTCTCTAATGCAGACATTCTCCACCACGGAAATATCCTTACTGTAAAAACAAGCGTTACCTTCTTTCAAAATCTGGTTCATCCAGCTGCTTCTTATTCCACGAATTGAGTCCATGTAACAACTGCGCATGCTCGGATACGGACCCATTTTTCCCAGCTATGCTCAAGAACACCTTGCAAAGTTCTGTCCGCGCCTCTCTTCCACGAAGACTGGAAAATAGTCTTGAGAACTGCCCATAGAAAACCATTGGATCCTCCAAATTTTGTAGAAGATTTTTAATCGATTTCAGCATGCCGACCTGCGATTCCTCCTTTTGAGTTGCGTTCAGAATTGGAAGCATTAGGCGGACAAGAATGAGAGACTGCTCGGAATCTGTGATATGGGGGCTAATTTTTGACAACACGGAAAGTTCGACATTTGATACAGGCGAAATTTTGCCCAGTTTTCCTTTAGCTTTGGAAAAATCTTTGGTAGTTCGCTCGATGGATTTACTGAGAAAGTTCAGTATGATTAAGACGTTGGGTAGGACAAGTTGGGTGCCGTAGGGAATGGTGGTGTCTTGTGATATGTCCTCAGAGCTGATAAAATAAAGAAATACATTGGATGATTTCAGCTATACACTAAGTCTTGATCTAGGCAGGAAGAACAAAATCCATCACCACAGCTAGAAAGAGCATGTTAAAATTAGTAAAATTACAGAGTTTGGTTGCGAATTCTTTCAGCCAAATGTAGTGCATTTTCCCGCACGTAATACAATTTCGCAGGGCTATATTTTCCGCATTTTACAACATTTCGCGGCGAAAATTTGCAATTTTACGAATTTTAACATGCTCTTTCTATTTTTTTCTGTGTTGGTGTTGTGTACTCAGGTGAATGTGATGTTTATGGAGTTACTCTGAGTGTATACCCACACCGGGCGAGCTTGAAAAATATGCCCGGCCACGGTGGGAATCGAACCTACGACCTTTGGAATACTAGCCCAATGCTCTTTTTCTAGCTGTGGTGATGGATTTTGTTCTTCTTGCCTAGATCAAAATTTACTCTATAGCTGGAACCATCCAATAAAACCAGGATTTTGGGCCTCTTGATATAACTGATTGTAGGCGGATTTTGTCGATGGAAATTTCCAGTGTGAATTTCATACAAATTCCACAAAACCCTTCCACAGTTACCGGGTGTCCCAAAAAACCTGGACACTGTTTAATTTCATGTAACGTAAAAGCTATAAAAGCTATCGCAATGAAATAAAGATCATTGCATTCCGAAAGGACTAACTTAGATTTTGATATATAACACTTGAATTTACATGCAATATTGAGCGAGATACAACCAAAATAAAAATACTTATTATTTTACATCGGTAATTGTTTAATGCTAATTTTTGGCATTTAAAAAAAACAGTACTTCAACGTTCAAACATCAATAGCGCAGTCAATATTGCAAGTAGATTTAAGTGTTATATATCAAAATCTTAATAATTAAGGACCTTTTCCCCATACAATGAAGAGTACGTAAGACCATTACGTTAAGACTGTACTGGAGTTTTATAAAATGAGATGACAATAATTTGCGAGAATATATAAAGCAGACTGTTGTAGCATTCTCAAAGTGGTTGAACCTTTTTACTAATGAGTCACCATTTCACTTTGGGCTCAGCGAATGCCTAAAATCTTAATGTTTATGAAAGCCTTGCATATCCCTATTGCAAAAATCCATCTCTTACCCTAATTCACGAGACACTTTGCCGAGGTTACTTTCTCCATCGGGACCAGACTGAGCCTCGCCGCTTGCCAACAGACGTTCAGCCATTTCCATTACCATGGTAACAACGGGCGAGCACACGTGATCTGACGTCAGACATGCAAATACGTGCGAAAGTAGTCCTTCATTTGAGCCTGCAGGTACGTGGGCCAGCAGATGATGTAGTCGAGGGTTTTTGCTCCAAACGTTCAGAAGACGAAGCAATGAGGTTGGACTTTGAAGTGCTTCGGAACGCAATTTTGTGATCTATGTTGAGAAAGGATAAACATAAAGTGAACTATTTTCATACTGGTTACCTCTACAAGAGTCATTCTTCTCTAAGTCTTCCCGCAAGGGTCCTTCCTTATTGATCCTGTCCACTTTTACTACAGAAAGGAACCTAAACTAAACCAGCTTTACTTATACTGGTTAGCTCAATCAGTTCTATGCTGCTTTTCCTTGAGGTCTAGTAAGAGCAATCTCTTATTGACCTAGTGTTACTACAGGAAGAAACCTAAACTAAACAACTTTGTTGCTACTGGATCATTTCTAAATAGTTCTTCTTAGATATCCCGTAAAATTCATCTCTTATTGATCCGGTTATGCCGTTATGCCAGGAGGAAACCTGAGCAAACTTTATTTATACTGGATAGTTCTATCAGTTCTAAGCAGTTCCCCCTAGAGGTCCATTGAGGATCATCTCTTATTGACCAAGTGTTACTACAGGAAGAAACCTAAAATAAACACTAACTTTCTTTATACTGGATGAGTTCTATCAGTTCTGAACTATTCCACCAAGAGGTGCAGTAAAAGTCTTCCTTTATTGATCCAGTGTTATAACAATAGGAAACCTATACTAAAAACTAACTTTATTTAACCCCGGTCAAAGAGGTACAAAGGATATTTATGCAATAATAGCCCAAACATGTCTAATTTCGAGTCACATTATTCACATGTCACCCACCTGAGGTGCATATTACTAATAGCCCAAACATTCTAATTTCGAGTCACATTATTCACATGTCACCCACCTGAGGTGCAATTACTAATTTGAAGACCTTATCCACAGTCGATGAGAAATCGTCATTTGGAAATCTTTCAAAAAACTTTGTCAAGCATTTGATGGCAAGTTGACGAACGGCTCTGAGATTTGACAAACACCGCGGATCGACCTAAAAATTATTTAAAAATAAAAGTACTAATTAAAAACTACTAATTTTAAACTGACAGAGATTTCCTACCCTAGACGTCCAGTAAGAAACCTCTATCAGTTTAAAAGTGTTCTCCCTACAGCTCCAGCAATGATAATCCCTTATTGATCTAGTGTTACTACAGGAAGAAACCTAAACGAAAGTAAATTTAATTTTTTATATACTGGACAGTTTAATAATATTTAAACTGTTCTTCCTAGAGAACCAGTAAGGGTCATCCCTGATTGCTCTAGTATTACTACAGGAGGAAACCAAAATTAACTAATTTTACTTGTACTAGAAAACATTAATGGTCATCTCTTATTGTGCTTGGGCATAACCCAAGCAAAAGGAGTAAATATCCTCCAACAAAATGTCCCACAAATTGGTATGTCCCTAACCTTCCCTCGTTGTTCCAAAGCATCCTTACATATCTGCAAACAGTAGAACAAGATCTCAAGCAACCGAGGTAAATATTGAGAGGCCTGAGTTCCAAGTACTTCGATCAATTGCGAGAACATGTTCAAGAAACCAAGTTGCTTTCGTAATGGAACCACTTTTGAGAGGGAAATAACAGACATCGATCGTTCTCCTTCTGAAGAAAAACAATAGATATGCACTCAATCTAAATGTTTCTAGGTTTCTGGCTTGATTTATAGATTGTTTCATTGATTTATCCACTGATTGAAAAATCACTGAATAATCAATGGCTTGATTTAATTAGTTTTATTAATTTATCCACTGATCGAATAATCGATAATTCTATTTATTCTTTCATTGATCGCCGTTTGAATGATAACGTTGATTGATCGTATGATATGACTGAGTGAGTGAGTGACCGTTTCATCTATTGATCGATTTTTTTTTAATTAACCAACAACTGATGAGGTCAACTTAATTGAATGATTAATTATGTAATGAGCTTATCAGCTGAATGATTTACTGACTAAATAAAAATATCCACGCCTTACAGTTTTAACTAACCGTAAATTTCTTTAAAACCATTACTGATCAGGTCTATAAACACTTTCATCTCATCGCCATGGCAACTATTCAAGAAACGCAATATCAGCGAACGTCGGGCACCGGACCCAGATTTCCCGCGCGTTCCCGCTCCAGTCCACCTCTGCATTTTACCGTACAGTATTCTACAAAACAAATAATTTATAAATTATTCTGAGTTGGTGTGTGTTTTGATAAAGTAGGCGGCTGTTGGGAGGTCAATCTTAAAGTTAATCCAAATTAACAAGTGTATATATATATACATTGATTAGATAGCAACACAACTGAGCTCTGTACTCTTTATAATGTGTCATTTACTTTCATTCTTTAACAAGGTAACTTCAAAATTTAAGATGGCAAATAACTAAATCGCGGTTTTACGAAACAGTACAGCATTCTACAAAACAAGTATATGTATACAAGGACTTGCGGTCACTACAATCCTGGCAAAAATTATTGTGGACAGCGCGCGCGGGAACAGAAATATATATCATCCTTGGCCAATATATACGCGTGCAAAACAGCAATGTTTAACTTCCCCCTCCCCCCGGTTCAATGTTGAAAGCTTATACATTGGTTAGGTGAAAGCTTTGCGAAATGCATGTCAAGACCAACATTGTACGGGGGGAGTGAGGGAGACAAAGACGCCAACAAGTGTATGCCAAGAGTAATACTTTAGTCTACACCTCATGCAGTGTCCACGGAATTTTTGCCAAGATTGTATGTTCGGCTAATAATAGAGACTTTAAGATTGACGTTTATGGCAAATCGCTAAACGTAAACGGCAAAATTAACTTCAAATCGCATTTGGAAGTAAGGCCTACGTTTTCGACAGCTAAAATTAATAAATTTTTTAGCGATTCCCAGCAAGCCTTTCGCGCTCGTATTCGACTTTTCCGCTTTGCTCGGGGACAACCTAAATTGAAATAGCTGTATGTAGTGAAGAGTGCTCAATATTCAGAAATAGAACAATATATATTTTTATATACTAGGCCTGCAGCCCCCTGCCATACCTCGTCAGTTAACTGAAATACCAGCGTTTACTCACCTGATCAGAATGTGAATAAACTCCGTCCTATGCTCTGCGATGACAACATTTAAGTCTTCATCACAACTAAAACTCATCAATTCGTCTCGGAACGTCTTGTCTTCCATCAACCGATCCAAGTTTTCTTTATACGGCAACAAATAGTCGAACTTATATGCCATCAAGCATGCTATGGCGAGTTTCTGAATTTCCCCGTCTTTCTGCGTCAGTAATGTTAGATAAATCTGCTTTATAGCAGGCTCTTGGTAAAGCTTGCTAGGGTTTTTAAATAAACCAAACACATTTAGACAAGCGCTTAAAGTTTTCATTCGCACTGGTCGGCCTGTCGTGGCTTTGAGTTGTCCATTTTTCTTTTTTCTGCCTTTACTGCCCACACCCGTTTGATTAACATTCGTGTCGTCATCCTCAATCGGGACAACTTCGGAATCTTTCGGATCATGACCACCATCGTACCCATCGTAATCTGTCGGTTCATTTTCGGAACCGGTGGGATCATGGTCAGTGTCGGTTGGATCATGTTCGATTTCTTTCCGATTATTGTCGCTGTGTGTCGGATCACGTTCGTTTTCGGTCGGATTATTTTCAACGTCCATCGGATGAGAATCGACATCATTCGTTGTACTATGTCCTTTGGTAAGGTCTTGATAGGAAACGCGGCCGGCCTCGTCGATAACGGAACATTCTTTTCTAAAAAAGGAAAGAGTCAAAAGGTTATAAACAGAGTTTATTTGTCTTCCCCATGAGGCAAAAATTGGTGAATCCTTAAGCTCTTTCAAATCGATACTAAAACAAAGAATGAGTTGAAATTTGCTTGTGTGTAATCGTGCAGCTAAAATCACTTGTGTTTTTTTTGTTATATTTTTGTATTTCTTGTAAATAGTTAATTTTTTGTAAATAGGTAATTTCACGCCCCTCATGGAAACCAGCCTTCCAACGGCTGTTGCCTGTTGAGGCTAGCGTGGTTTAAATAAAGTTTTGTATGTATATGTACTGTATGATTAGTTGTAGAAGGATCTGGTAGATGAAAACCTCGAGGGGAATTTTTATATATTTATCCAGCAGGAATCGAACCTGCGGCCCTGCGATCCCGGAGCAGCACTCTAAGTCTCTAACCAACTGAGCTGCAGAGAGAGAGAGTTGTCAAGCTCTGACCAACTGAGCTGCAGAGAGAGAGTTGTCGAGCTCTAACCAACTGAGCTGCAGAGAGAGAGTTGTCGAGCTCTAACCAACTGAGCTGCAGAGAGAGAGTTGTCGAGCTCTAACCAACTGAGCTACAGAGAGACAGTTGTCGAGCTCTAACCAACTGAGCTACAGAGAGACAGTTGTCGAGCTCTAACCAACTGAGCTACAGAGACCAGTTGTCGAGCTCTAACCAACTGAGCTACAGAAGACAGTTGTCGAGCTCTAACCAACTGAGCCACAGAGAGACAGTTGTCGAGCTCTAACCAACTGAGCTACAGAGAGACAGTTGTCGAGCTCTAACCAACTGAGCTACAGAGAGACAGTTGTCGAGCTCTAACCATGCATGCAACTGAGCTTCAGAGAAACAGTTGTCGAGCTCTAACCAACTGAGCTGCAGAGAGACAGTTGTCGAACTGAGCTACAGAGAGACAGTTGTCAAGCTCTAACCTACTGAGCTACAGAGAGACAGTTGTCGAGCTCTAACCAACTGAGTTACAGAGAGACAGCTGTCAAGTTCTAATCAACTGAGCTACAGAGAGACAGTTGTCGAGATCTAACCAACTGAGCTACAGAGAGACAGTTGTCGAGCTCTAACCAACTGAGCTACAGAGAGACAGTTGTCGAGCTATAACCAACTAAGCTACAGAGAGACAGTTGTCGATCTCTAATCAACTGAGCTACAGAGAGACAGTTGTCGAGCTCTAACCACAAGTTCATGTATAAATTCTAAGGTATGCCAATGTATCTGATAGTTAGGGACTAAACCCAACCCACCATGTCAACATTCTCTGTGGTGGAAACCGGAGCATCCGCAGAAAACACACAACCTTCGACAGAGCTTTGTCTGACTGTTTTTACATTAGCGCCATGAGTACGTAGCGAGAATCGAACCCACGATCTCAGAAGTGAACGGCGCTTGATCTGACGATTACGACACCGAAACCCCATATCTGTATACTTCGGTGCAAGACTATACTGTAAAGGCCCATTTCCACTCAAGAAAAATTTCCACGGACAGAAAGTTTTCCGAAAATATCATTGTTAAAATTTTTCAACTTCAAAATTTTTTTCCCACGGAAAATTTGTGTCAGCCAATCAAATTGTACAAAATTTTCTTTCCGTCAAAATTTTCTTTCTTGAGTGGAAATGGGCCTTAAGTCATACCTGACGAACTCCAGAAACAACGGCACAACTTGTCTCGAACGTGCTTCAACTATCTGAGGAAACTTTGCCATCGTCTTCCAAAGTAACAATCTGAAATTATGGCGGTCAACCCTGTTGTCTTCTCGCGGTCCGACGCACAACCATAATTCCCGTTGAAAGAACATATTCAGCGTCTCTGGAGAGGATGGGAAACTGGGCGTTTGTTCAGACATTTCGTTTTCTCCTGTCAAAGCACAGTTAAAATAAAATTAACAACAACGATTTTGGACAATAATTTAAAGGTAGGTTCTCACGCTGAGATTTGTCCTGAAAGTTGGCAGTCACGAATTATAACAGGGGACATTTCAAGCTCTAGATGAACAAAATAAAGGTTCGATGAGTGTTCCAATTATGTTTTAACTTCAACAGAATACATGATAGTGTTGGAAAAGCATTATATAAGAATATCTAAACTGCAAGGTCGGGACTGCCAACTTATATACACTCTCATCCTCGTCCGGCAATGTGATTAAACGCGAGTGGCTGCTCTCATATTTTACCGAAACCAGGGTTCGTACAGGTCAGGAAGTGTTAAATTCAAGGACTTTTCAAGGACTTAATTCAAGGCCATGTATCAGGAAATTCAAAGACTAAAGGCTGAAAAGGCGGCTGTAGAAATCAGTGAAAAATGACTTTCAATTGTTCAAATGCCAACTTTAATGAACTTCAAACAGCTTTGGCCTTAGTAAGACATGATTACATGAACAAAATCAATTTACAAAATATCCAATATTTCTTAATGCCAAACAATTTCAGAAAATATCCACTAAAGCGAGATAATTTAAGGAATTTCAAGCACTTGTTTATAAACTCAAGGACTTTCAAGGCCTTGACTTTTTTTTTCTAAATTCAAGGACTTTCGAGTATTTTCAAGTTTTGCACGAACCCTGCGTAAAGGTCATGTTATACGGTGCAATTTTTCTTGCAACTTGCAATGCAGTTCTACTCTTGAGAGATGTAAAATTGCCAAATACGAGTCTTCATTACACTCCATAAATTGCACTGATGTTTTCTCAACATATCGAAAATTGTTCACTGATTTGACTAATTAACATCTCTCAAGAGTAGAATTGCATTGCAAGTTGCAAGAAAAATTGCACCGTGTAACATGGCCTTAACTCTGTTTCTGTTTAGTTATCTATTTAAGGAAACTCCCTCTCCCACCACCTTTTCACTTCTCCCACCCCCCACCCCCTTCACGCTTCGATACCTGCATGTGATGGGTCCAGCGCAAGATATTCCTGAAACACTTTCCAAAACATCATCTTGTTCTCCTCCACAGCGTACGTGGTAATGAGGGTCATGACGGGATCCCACATGGTACTGAGGTTCAAGTAGAGCATACCAATCAGGTACCTCAGTGGTGCTTCCTTCACGACGTCAGGCGCATGACGTGTGTTTGAATAAACGAGCTTTTGTAAGAAAATTAACTTTCGACGGTATTCGTGAAAAGTTAGGGGTACCAACTCGGCATCAAGACAATCTTCGAAAATACCACACTTTGAACTTTCGACGTCGCCATCCTTGAAAATATACAATTAAGTTTAACACTTACTAATAAATTTGCTGCATAGCTCTATCAGTTCTAAAGTAACCTGTTCTTCCTCCTCGAGGTCCAGTAAAGATCATCTCTTATTGATCCAGTGTTACTACAGGAGGAACCTAAACTATTACTACTTTTATTTAATATGCTCGATAATTTTCCAAGTTCTGTTAACTGTTCACTCTAGAGGTCCACATGAGTAAGGGATATTTATTAGTGTTATCACAGGAGAAACCTACACTAAACTAATATTATATATTGGATAGCTCTATCAGTTCTAAACTACTGTTCTCTCTAGAAGTCCTGTAATTCGGGACATCCATCATTGGTCCAGTGTTACTATAGGAAGGAAATTAAATGTACAAATTTATTTATACGGTATAGTTTTATCAGATCTTAACTGTTTCTTGAGGTCGAGTGGAAACCATCCCTTGTTTAGAAACGATACAACTATCCACCATAAGGCGTCCTCCCTGTAGTATTAACACTGCAGGGAAATAAGAGAGTTTAAGCTTCACGTTATAGGTCAAACGACAAACGCCAAGCAAAGAAAAATTTTACGGTATCAGGCAATAAAGAGTAAATTAACTTGCTGTTTTAAAACTGAAATACATAAGTATTCTTTCGACGCAAGAAAGAGAATGTGAAACGAAAACGTTCAACGAAAATTTTGCGAAGAAAGTTCAAACCTGCCGTTTACCGTTCCCGGAAACATGAAGCTTAAGGCTGCATTCCAGTTACGCGTTTTTTATACGTGCGTACACGCACGTAAAAGTTGATTTCGCTTTATATCCTACTTACGAAATAACTAAATTTATAAAAGGACAGCATTCAGTTTTGTGTATGATTTAATGTGTATTTGTTAAGGTTATTTGCACTTACATGAAATTTTAAGCGAATTCAACTTTTACGTGCGTGTACGCACGTATGAAAAACGCGTAACTGGAATGCAGCCTTTAAACTCCCTATTATTTTTACTGGACCTCTGCAGAGAACAATTTAGAGCTGATAGAACTATCCAGTATAAATAAAGTTAGTTTAGTTTATTTCATTTTCAAACAAATGCACGTATAATTCGCCATTTCAATTCAAACCTCGTTAGCATCCATGTTCATTGGTTCAAAAGTTGTCAAAATTTTCAACGTCAGCAGTCTGATCAGGTGGGCATGTGACGCAAGATTCTTCTCTACGCACGCGTAAAATTCAACTAAATTCTGATTGGAGGATATCAACTGCGATGATTGTTCTTTGATTACTGACAGGTACACATGGCATGCCTGCAGCACGTGGACATCGTACGAATAATTTCTGAAAGAAAATAAATTACAGTACACATGTTAGAAATATTTGGTAATGGTTTATTGACAGATTTAGTAGCAGTTACGCTAATTTACAATGTGTTTACAATATTTGGATATAAAAAGGGTATATATTACATGTCATTCATTAAATATAAAGTCTTACTAATTTATATTTATTTACGTTATGTATAAAAACTACTAATGCATACCTATTTGTACATTATCCAACTGATAAAATTTTAAAAAGAAACATGATTCTAATCAACCCATTTAGAATTATAGTATACAGCTATTTCAATTAAGGTTGTCCCCCGAGCAAAGCGGAAAAGTCGAATACGAGCGCGAAAGGCTGCTGGGAATTGCTAATAAATTCATTCATTTATTAGCGATTCCCAGCAGCCTTTCGCGCTCGTATTCGACTTTTCCGCTTTGCTCGGGGGACAACCTTAATTGAAATAGCTGTATACAGTAAACCAAAGGAAACGAAACCAGGTGCAAACGAAACAGGGAAGAATTTGGAGGGGCAACTATCCCCAATTAGTTCAACATGATCGGGAGGGGAGCAAAATTAAACGAGGCCACATTTCAAGTTTTAAGTATAAGTTATGATCCTTAGTGGACCTCTAGGAAGAACAATTTAGAACTGATAGAACTATTGAGCACAAATGAAGTTAGTTTAGTTTAGGTTTACTCCTGCAGTAACACTGGATGAATGAGTGATGATCCCTACTGGACCTCTACGGAGAACAGTTTAGAACAGATAGAACTATTCAATATAAATAAAGTTAGTTTAGGTTTCCTCCTGTAGTAACACTGGATCAATAGGAGATGATCCTCACTGGAACTCTAGGGACAACAGTTTAGAACTGATGGAGATATCCAGGAAAAACAAAGTTAGTTTAGGTTTCCTCCTGTAGTAACACTGGATCAATAAGAGATTATCCTTACTGGACCTCTAGCGAGAACAGTTTAGAACCGACAGAACTATCCAATATACTAAATAAAGTTAGTTTTGTTTAGGATTCCTCCTGTAGTAACACTGGACCAATAAAGGATTGCGGGGCCGATTGCTCTTACTAGACTTCCACGAAGAACAGTTTAGAACTGATGGAGCTAACATTAGTATAGTTTTCGTTTCCGCCTGCAGTAACAATAGATCAATTAGATGATTGGACGAAAGGAGGAACAGTTTTAAGGAGAAACAGTTTTAAGCTGATAAAAACTATCCAACTCCTCGTATTTGGACTATGCGTATATACGTGCATATCTTCTTTACCTTACAAGGTCCAAGATAGAATTGTATGTCTGAATTTCCTCCAAAGATACGTCATGAAATTTGCACAAGAGAGAAATACATTTAACGGTTTGCGAAAGAAGAAACAAGATTCGCGTTCTTTCACTTGAACATTTCGCCTCCTCGGAGAGACGGTTGAAAAGTTTGAGCAGAGATGGGAAGACTGTTTTTGCCTCAAGAGGTCTGAAAGAAATGAACAATCGTTTAGTAATTTTGTATTTATTGTTGTTAATCTGCACTAAACTCGAGGGTCCAGTGTTGGTAGCGTTGGGGCTAAGTTACCAGAGACGAATCTGACAATTAGATTTCAGAACCATCCTGAAGTACACAACAACTAATTGGTAGAAAAGTGAACTTGTTAAAATATGTGGGGGTTATGATAGAGGGGGCATATCTGAGAGGAGGGCTTATTAGACATGGGGGCTTATATTAGAGAGGACTACAGACAGCTGTAACTAATGGAGAGCGGGAATTTTGGAGAGAAAGGCTACTGTAGGGACGGGGGCTTATTAGAGAAGAATACTTATTAGAGAAGAATACTTATTAGAGAAAGAAGTATAATAGAGAGGTGATTTTATATTAGAGATGGGGGGGGGGGCTTATTAAAGAGGAATTGGCGTATTAGAGAGAAAGACGTATTAGAGAAGGGGGCTTATTAGAGAGGGAAGCTTATTAGAGAGGGGAACTTATTACAGAGGAAGGTTTATTATAAAGGGGCTTATTAGAGAGGAAGACTTATTAGAGAAGGGGGCTTGTTAGAGAGGAGAGTTTAATAGAGAGGAAAGCTTATTAGAGAATGAAACTTATTAGAGGGGTTATTAGAGAGGAAGGCTTATTAGAGACGGGGGCTTATTAGAGAGAAGGGCTCATAAGAGAGAAGGGATTATTAGAGAGAGAGAGAGATGTAACAAAGGGGGAGGTTGATTAGAGAGGAAGGCTTACTAGAGACGGGGGCTTATTAGAGAGAAGGGTTCATAAGAGAGAAAGTCTTATTAGAGAGAGAGATGTAACAAAGGGGGAGGTTGATTAGGGAGGAAGGCTTATTAGAGAAGGAGGGGTAGAAGAGTCTAATAAAGTATTTCAAACCATTTGGACAAAAATATTTCATTTAAAAAAATACCAATAAATTACCGTGTAAATGGTAAAGCGACAAGAGATGCCCAAGCTGTCTCGACTTCACTTTCGGAAAACGTTTCACAATCCAACTGGAACAACAAATTCCACCAAGTCGCTCCTTTCTTGGCGACCATTTTGGGAAAATTAAATAACATTACCTCCTCAAACATACTCGCAGAATAGCCTTCTTCAAGGGATATTTTATCCAGAACAATTTCAGTCATCATGTGCAGCACTTTGCGTCTTTCCATTGCATTTAAAACACGGCTAATAATTTTCCTTTCAAAATAAGAGACTAGTTTCGGTCGAATAGTGTCCATAAATTTTGGCCACTGCTTCAAGTTACGGCCAAATCTGCACGTGTCGACAACAGAGAAATTTTTGGTTGTAAAAACTGAATTTAAAACTTTCGTTTCTTGGTCTGTATCGAGTTCTGCGCTGTTCAGTAGAAGCGAAGATGTAAGTTTTAAAGTAGCAGTTTTCAAAGATTGCGACGTTGATTTTGTCTTAATTAAACTGGTAACACACTGAAAAGGAATGTTTAGATTAAATTAAAAACTTGTTGTAGACATTGATTTTCTGTTGAATTTAAGGCTGCTGCATTATTACAGTATTATTACGATTAAGATTAGCATTTCTATAGCGCAAAAAATTTACATGTGGAATGTGAATGATCTACATTTATACAGGCCAAGACTATTTTTTATTATATAAACATAAGTGTTATATAGAGCTTTTGGCCACTGAAAAAATCGTATTTAAACACACGTAAATATTTTTACGTGTGAAAATATCATTTGTTGTAAAACGCATTGCCACGGTCGTTTTATTGTTTTTCACTGAATTTTGTTTATATAATAAACAGAAAAATACATGTGTGCTTGGAATATCACGTTCAAAACTCGAAATAAATCTGGTATTTCCGCGCACCCATGTATTATTCTCTATATATTTACAACAATTGTAATATTACTTTCTTAACTGTGTTTATCCTAACCCACCCTGTCAACTTAACCTATAGGAGGAAACCAGAACATCCGGATGAAACCCATGACTTTCAGCAGAGCATTGACAGATTCATTCCCCATGAGCCCATAGCGAGAATCAGACCCACAAACTCAAAG
The DNA here is from genome assembly GCA_902702795.2 of Paramuricea clavata. NCBI lineage: Eukaryota > Metazoa > Cnidaria > Anthozoa > Malacalcyonacea > Plexauridae > Paramuricea > Paramuricea clavata. The sequence continues at coordinate 18,450 of CACRXK020009617.1, forward strand.
GTACCGCTACTAAAGTATGTACTGACCTTTTGTAACTGGGCAGCATCGAATAGCAATGCACCCTGTTTCCACTCTGTCCAAACGTCAGTCAATTGAACCAAATATTTTAACTTCTCAGAAAGAACATCATCCATATTGCTCTGTCTCAGTAAAGTATCGATGGCATTAAACAAGCAATTCCATATCACTTCACTGTGTTCTTTCTTCGCATACTTTGCCATTTCAGAAAACATGCAGACAAATACTTCAAAAATCTAAGAGTAAATTTTAAAAAATCTTGACGTTAAATGAGTAGTACGAAGGATTACGAAGGATTGAATAACGCTATCCATTAGGTACAGTGATTTCTCTAAACATTGTAAAATTACTTTGATGTTAATCTGAAACTGTGGGGGGGGGGGGGGGG
>CACRXK020009618.1:0-14183 GCA_902702795.2 Paramuricea clavata
CTTGCGTACCATTAGCATTCGTACCACGTCTACGCCCAGTAGCTTTTCCACGCCCGTGTACAGTAGGTCCAACGCTACCTCTTGACGTATTGGGCCTGGGTTCGTTATCACTAGTAGCAGTGATGTCACTGTTGCAGGATTCCTGCAAATTTGAAAATGACTACATAACAAACAAAAAGTTATGAAACGAAAATATGGCTGATGCTCTTTATTTCTAGCATCACCTTGTCGTCAGGGAATTTCTAGCCACAACTTTTAGCCTTGCCATCAGCCAATTTGCTAATGTCTAGAAAGAATACTTCTCTCATATTTCGATGAGCGCGAACAATATATCATAGTATGCATATCTTTCTTTCAAATTTTACTCCATTTCTTGAAGATTTACTTCAATAAATCAATAACGTTATAATAAAGAAAGAAAATTTGTGTTTACAGGTACATGATGATTATCGAGGTTATTGTCACTCTGTTTCTCGTTTGGTTTATTTGGTACTTTATCACTACCTATATGAAAAGAAAGAACATGCCCCCCGGACCAGTTCCCTATCCGTTCCTTGGAAACATTCCCCAAATCATCTCTGCAGATCCTATCAGACCATTTGATAAACTATCTGAGAAATATGGAGACATTTTCACTGTCACTTTTCCAAGCGGCAACGCGGTTATCCTGAATACAGCATCTCTAGTGCGTGAAGCAAGGCTTGCCCCCGGGAGACAAGAAGATCTTATGGGAAAATCACCGGAGTCTATATATCCTCTTAAAGAGATAGTGGGCGGTACTTTCTCCGCACGTGATTACTCAGACGCATATCTTTTTGAGAAGAAAGTGTTCGTATCAGCAATGCATATTTTTGGCGCTGGGATAGGGCAAGCATCGGTCCGTGCTGGTCACGCTGTTGACATCGCAATGGAAGAAATCGAAAATGAACCAGGGAAATCCTTTTCACCTAAAAATCTCCTCGAATCCTCCATAGTGGTACAACTTTGGGAATGGCTTACAGCGAAAAAGATAGCGCTAGACGACCCAATTGTGAAGGAAAGCAACGAATTTAACGCGATTTTCAGCAGACAAGCGCTACTTAGTACAATGTATCAGTTGTTTCCGTTCCTATGTTACTTACCCACGCAACTTACTCGGGAAATAAAGCGAGCAGTACAGATTAGGGAAACAATTTTCCCCATGGAATATCGAGCACACCAAGAGAGTTATATTCCAGGCACAATACGAGATCTCACAGACAGCTTCATCAGTGCTTATGAAAAGGAACTTGCCAAAGAGACAAGGAAAGATATTGGCTCGAAAGATAGTATTCCAGGCTTGATGCTGAATGTAATTTATGTGGGATCATCAACTACTTCAACATGGCTAACTTGGTTTTTTCTTTATATGGTCTTATATCCCAATGTGCAAAGCAAAATACACGAAGAATTGGACGAAGTTGTGGGACGTGATCGTCTACCGAACTGGAAAGATGCGAAAAGCTTCCCATACCTTCAAGCTACATTATGTGAAGTCGGAAGGGCATCAGGCATGACGACGGTCGTCGGAACAAATACGATTCGTGACACAACCATTGCTGGCTACCCCATTCCAAAAGGAACATTTGTCGGCTTGAATCTCACAAAGTTGCATAAAGATGAACGAGAATGGCCAGAACCGGAGAAATTTAAACCTGAAAGATTTCTGGATGAGGATGGCAAGTTCGTCGGCTGGAATAAACTACATGGATTCATGCCGTTTAGCGTTGGTCGTAGAGAATGTCCTGGTCAATCTTTGGCAAGGGTAATGATGTTGTCATTTGCTTCAATATTATTACATCGTTACAAGATTGAGTTGCCTGAAGGAGCAGAGGTGCCAACTACTAAAGTGTCCACACCACAACTCATCGTTCAACCAGATGATTTTCTAGTTGTTGCAAAGCCGCGAGAGTTAAAGTTACAAGACTGAAGACAAAATGATGTTCATGTTTATTTTTTTGTAACAGTAACAGTATTAATAATAACAACAGCAGCAGCAATAGTAACAATGGAACAAGTATTTTTTAGTAACTCGTGCATGACTATATTTGGTCCGTTCAGTTCGACAGAACTCAATATATTACCGTCAAAGACCCGCGAATCGTATAGTCAATTGAACGTATTAAATATCTCAATAATTTTATTCGATCTAAAAGTATAAAAATATAAAACGAACGTGAGTAAAGTATGAATGGTACATACATGTTCTTTCCCGGCAACTTACTTCTTAGCGAGTCTTTGAACAATCCTCTTTAACACCAAATAATTCGTACGATATATCTAACGTGTCCGATATAACTTCAAGTCGCTATTATAAACTTTATAAAACTTGTTTTATAATAATAATAATAATAAAAATCTTTATTTTGGTAATCCTTAGACACAACAGACGTGTGTCTCTACATGATTTTTGTTACAATTTTAAAATATACTATTTACTATATTTACAATATTAATGTAATAATTTAAGATAATTTATACGCATGCAACAAAAACTAAAAATAGTCAAACAGACACCTATTTACAAAGGAACGCTTAAATATTTTAGTTCTGACTTGAGGTAGGATGAAAGGATGATCACGTTTTCTTAAATTTTTTGTCTTTTTTCAGGCAGTAGTTCATATAAAATATGTTCTGGATTATCTAAAATCCTATTGAATAGAATTCTGTCTCTCGTTTCAATCAGCTCAGATATTTTATACTCTTTTAGTACATAACCATATCGATACGCTCGCTTAAGAAACTTGTCAATGCGTTCTAAATATTTCTTTTGAAGAGCTGAGCCCCAAATTTCAATACCGTATAAAAACAACGATAGTATTATTGAGTCAAAAAGATAGCTGAGATGTTCCTTCCGATATCCATACCTTCTACATACTCTTAAAATATACATTCGGCTTCCGGCCTTCGACAACAAGCCATTAACGTGCAGGTCCCAGCAGCACACATCGTCCTTGAAAGTAACACCTAGCAGTTTTAGCCATTCCTTGCGTTCAATACCTTCTATAGGCGCTGGTGGCGGCTTAGACGTTCCGCCACTCAGAAGCATCTCCCATGTTTTTGTTAGATTTAGAGTCATTCTGTTTCTCCTTGCCCAGTTCTTGATGTTCCTCACTTCCATTGTTGCATAATCACTATTTGACTTTACTGGTGCACTAACTGTCATGTCATCAGCAAATTTAACCAATACATTAGTTTCAGGTTGTTTGGGTTTAATGTCATCAACCATAAGAGAAAATAGAAACGGGCCAATGACGGTTCCCTGTGGCACTCCCTTGTTAATATCTACATATCTTGTTATAATTCCGTCCACCACGACCTTTTGTTTTCGATTCGTCAGAAAACTTATAATCTAATTGATGATATAAGGATTTAGGTTTGTTTGTTTAAGTTTTCCAGTTACGATATCATGCGGGACCGAGTCAAAGGCTTTTCTAAAATCAAAAGATAAAACCCTTACAAACTCGGCATCTTCGTCCAACCATTTCAGCCAATGATGTTGACATTTAATAAGGGCTGACGTTGTATTTGTTCCTTTTTTATAGGCAAACTGATCATGGCCAATGATTAACTTAGAGTGTTCTAAAATCTCTTCCCTAAAAACAATTTTCTCAAAAAGTCTCATGATGATATTAGTCAATGATATGGGTCTTAGCTGGCTGCAGTCTGATAATGTTGACTCTTTTTGTATTGGGCTAATATTTGCGAGTTTCCAAAGCGAGGGAACGTGCTGTTCATGCAAGGAAAGATTTAATACTTTAGTAAGTACAGGTGCAAGATAGTGAGCGTAGTCTTTCCACAGCCAGTATGGAAGTCCATCAGGGCCTGGTGAAGTTCGTTTTTGTTCTATCATGAACGTTTCAACTGTTTGTATATCAACCTTCGGGATTCGAATTTCTTGGGAGATTGTTAAGGGTTGTGGTGGTGTATACTGAGTGTCCGTATTTACGCTTTGAAAATAGGTGTTAATAGTATTTGGATCGATGGAGGAACTAATGTTATGGGATTTTATACTTCTGCCCGTGATTTTATTGACAGTATTCCACCAACCTTTCGCCCCTTGTTTATACTTTTTATTATCATTCGACACAGCACGAATTTGATTATCTCGAATAAGTTTATTTATTCTCTCCTGAAGTTCAGTGTTGGCTCCTCTACTTATTTGTTTGTTTCGTATTTTACATAACTGTTTCACTAATGGGGACATATAAGGTGGGTCAAGTGAGGAAGTTTTAATCTTGATTAGAGGAAAACTCTCGTTGAACATTAAAACAATTTCTTGGTTCAGGAGCAACACTGCTTCCTCAGCATCATTAGCACTATTGACTTTACTCCAGTCGAAAACTTTTAATTTATTCTCAATAACAATCTTTCGGTGGTGCCTAACATCTCTAAAGTAGACATGTTTTCGTTCGGATCTAGCTTGGTGCCTTGGTGTGACCATAACCGCCAAATGATCGGACCTAACTAGACCTTTGAATACAGTGGGTTGTTTCCACAAGTGAGGGCAATTCGTCAAAAATACGTCCAATATTCTAGGACCTCTGGTAGACTTTTTGACCAGTTGTTTTAGGTTATGTTGGTTACAAAGATCTTGTATCCTTAGTTGGTTTATGTCACCAGCGATAATTAACCTAGCGTTAGGTTCAGTGAGTAAAATCTGCTCGCAACTGTCCGACAAATGATCTAGAAATTCGGATTCAGAGTACTCTGGGTCAGGTGGGTAATAAACTCCTCCAATGTGATATTTGCTATTTTTTGTCTGAATTTCGCACCACAAGCATTCGAAGTTATTTTGCAAAGCAAGTTTTTTAACTTTCCAATCACTTCGGCAAATAATTGCAACACCACCACCATGTCGACACGCACTGCGATCTTTTCTCACAAAAGTATAACCGCTAGGACAAATAAGACTGGACTGTATTTTCTCTATGAGCCACGTCTCAGATATTATGCAAATGTCAACATCGTTTGTACTCAATTCAGCATTAAGTGCCGACGCAGCATCTGGTTTGGCCAGTGATCTAGCGTTAATTACCAAACATTTAGGTATAATCTTGGAGACAGGGGGCGGCCTGGTTTTAAAATTCTCACTTGTATCAAGTTGGTGTTACGCTTACGCCTATTACCCCTCTTATTTGTAATTAGCGCATTCCGCATCGTTCTGCCGTTCCGGTAGGAAGTTCTCACTGGTATTTGACGAGCCATTGACGTGGGAGAGGACTCAAGGGAAATACATGGAGTGGAGCTCTGTTTAGAAGGATTTAGTAAAATCTGTTTTGGTGGATCTGGGAGGATAATCGGGGAAAACTGGACGAGGGTAGTGGGATTTCCATTAACGGCCTTGGATAAGATGGGGGTCGCCATGGGTGTAGGCTGTACGTTTGGAGCTGCTGAGGTTGGGCTGTGTGGACGTTTGGTGGCAATGGCACTTGCGCTCGGGATAAAAAAGAGGAGGCAGGTGGCAAATGGCTACTAGTAGTGGTTTTTAATACCGACCTTCTGGTTGGTACCCAAGCGTGGGAGAAATCACATCGATCGTCTTTCAGACAGAAGCCTCTGTTCTGCAAAAAAGGACAGGGGACATTATGTTTATGTGTATTGCGAGATGGTTTAAGATGCTGAAAGTCGCATCGGTCTCCCTTTCGACACCAACCTCGACGCAGAAGAAATTGACAAGGAGTGGAATTCTTTGGGGGGCGGTCGTAACGATTCTTATTTGTCTGCTGGGTTCGCGGTTGCAAGGTCAAATTTTCATAAGTAGGTACGCTAACTTCTGGATTGGACTGCATATTAGGCACATTACTTTCCGGTAGTCGGTCTTCGTTGGCCTTTTTCTTAGTGCTTATGGGGACGTACTGCGTTGTAGGTGTGACACAAGATATTTCAATAGCACCAGGGAATTTTTCTATGGAGGCCGAGGCCATCTTTCCTTCTAATTTGGAGATATGCGATTTGAGATGCAAATTTTCTTCACGCAATTTGCATATATCTTGCTTATTTATGTTGATAGTTCGTCTTGCTCGGTGAGTTTAGCCAATAAATTTGATATTTCATATTCAACCTTCTCTTTAAAATTGTCAAATAATGCATTTTTTATAGTGGCGCTGTCGCTCTCGCGTTGTTTAAAGGGGGTAGAATTTACAAATACTTCCACAGTACCCTTCGTTACTTCACTGTGTCGGGAGTTCATAATATTACAAAATGAATCGTCAATAAAATTCTCAAGCTCCGCAAGCGACGAATTATCAATAGGTGATATTATATCTATTTTGGCGACAGGAATCTCGGCTCCATAATCATTCTCGGTTGTTAGGTTGCTTACTTCGCTTATATCACCGGTGCAAGTTATTACTGAGACTTCGGCAGACTGTACGCCTCTGTCACTCTGATGGGGCAACATAAGTTCACTATTTAGGCTTACCAGTAATTCCTTTAAAGACTCCCCTTCGCTACCTTGGACAACTAATGTTCGTTGTTTGCCGCGATACCAAGTTATTGTCAGATCTGAGTTGCTTATAAACTTCTTAGAGTTCCCGCCAGGTGAAATCCATTTACCGCTCAAACCAACGGTATTTTGAATAAAACTCTCCAGTCATAGGCGTACCGGGCGGGGGGGGGGCGGGGGGGGCGGCAGCCCCCCAGTTTTTTGGGCAGTCGGGCAATATTCGATCAACAGTCTGGCAATTTTGGCTTGCAATAAAAAAAATGTGACAAATTCTGTAAATGTTGTCTAAAATTAAGTCAATTTCTTGGCAAATTTTGTGATTTTTCGAACATTTTGTGTATGTTCCGAAAAATATTGGTTGTCCGGAGGGGGGGGGGGCGCCAAAAAAAGTTTTCCGGAAAAATTTTTTTGGTACTAGTCGGGCAAAATCACGAAAAGTTGGGCAATTTTCTTTCCGCCCCCCTAATTTTTGCTTCCGGTACGCCCATGTCTCCAGTTCATCATCGTTGCCGTTCCACTTTAAACGTTTCCCATCATAGACAAGAGTGTTGTTGTTTTTATGCGTTCGAATATCGTCCAAATTCACATTTCCAACATTAAATTTAGTATTGGGAATATCTATGGAGCTAACCTTAGCATGACCATCCGCCATCATGGCTGTTGTTCAATGAAAGCTTGGAGCTTAGTCCAAATAGCTTTTCACCTGCTTTCTTTCTAATATAAGCTTCCTTATTGTTGTGTTTTACTCATTTGCTTCCAAGCCATCGAACAGAAATTATCAATCTTCTAAGGCACAAGCCATTTCTTGAACTGCTGTGCACATCTGAGCCTGATCAACAACAAGCACTACTGGAAACAGCAACCGCCGAGCAAGTACACTGCCTGTGTCTCTGCAGAAAACGCTATGAAAAGAAAATATTTAATGCCGAAGTATGTGATGAAGAAACTCAGACCTTACAAACATGAAATGCTTAGGTTGGATAAAAAACGGATACTCGTTCAACATGGTAAAGGTTTCCTTGGACATTACTAAGTCCTATTTTGGAAAGCCTGGCTGAACTTGTATAAAAGCCTTGTGACTGCAATTTATACATCATTTCAACAATGAACATGGACGCTAAAACATCTCCGCGACATTGGCGCATTGAAGATATACTTTTGTATCTCAACAATAATGTAAAAAAAACTACAGCAGAAAAAATGCTACATTCGATTCTCATATCAAGCGATATTTTAACTTGGAATCCTCAGGGGAAGATTGTTTATCATGGAAGAGACATTCCTGGTACTAACATCGAGAACCTTTTACAATACGCACTTTTACCATACAACTCTCACATTCCTGAACCACGGCATGGCCAGAAATGCGAGACATGCGCCTGCCTTGTACAGCGGCTACTTGAGGGGTACTTGGTTTAACTAATTTAAATTAACTCTAATTTAAGCAAAGCGAAGCCAGACAGAAATATTGCTCGAATTATTCAAATGATATTGTTTTAAAATAGTATTTTTACACGTATTATATAGTTCGCGTATTCGCTGAGACATTTATTCAAGCTATGGCTCTCATTCGTGCATAAATTACAACTAAGATATGATAAAAATTTGGTCAAATACAGCGCATTCTCCCCTCTGGATACATATTAAATTTCCCCTCCTGTCCTTTCGTATTAAAAAGCCTGGTTCCTGAGCTTCTTGTTGATACCAAAATGGCGCAATATATTCAAAAGAAAACATGGCTCGGACGCGTTTTTTAATCACGTCGATATAAACCTATATTCGATATAAACCTATATTCGATTAAACAAAAGTCATAACAATCACAGAAAAACCAACAATGAGGGTTTTTGTACGGGTCTCTCGATGAGAGACAAAATAGGATGGTTAAACTTTTATTACTGAGTCCAGAAACATTGGAAACTTCTACCACGGTAAACTTTACCGGTGTGAATTATAATAATTTAATTAATATTCCCTTGACTGAATCGTTAAACGGAAACCAAAATGATGCTGACGTAATGCCAAAGAAACTAACTTGTCTCAGATTTGCTTGTGTTAATGCTCGGTCTCTAAGAAACAAAAGAGCAGATGTTGTTGACCATGTTGTGAATTCTAAAATTGACATTTGTGTTTTTACTGAAACCTGGCTGAAAGATGTTGACTCGGTTACGATTGCCGCTCTTTCTCCTAATGGTTACTGTTTTCAAAATTCGCCCAGAGAAAATGATAGATCAGGCGGGGGAGTTGGAGTTATGTACAAGAGTATAATGAGAACTAAGTTGATGGACGCTAATCAGTTCAGATCGTTTGAATTTTCTGAGTGGAATGTAACAATTCAAAATCAAGTTATTAAACTTGTTGGTGTGTATCGTCCGCCATCCTCTACTAACTATCCTCAACCCGTGAGTTTGTTTTTTGAGGAATTTTCTACCTACCTTGAAAGTATTGTAATATCAACTGAGAGGTTACTTATTTCAGGCGATTTTAATTTCCACGTAGAATCTACTGACGATACTAATGCCAAAAGATTCTGTGAGCTTTTGGAAACATTTGGTTTAACCCAACATGTTGCCTGTCCAACTCATACTTCTGGACATACTCTAGATCTTATAATATCTAGATCAATTAATGATGTGATTATAACTGAATTAGAATCTACGTTGGCTTTATCTGATCATTCGTTCATCGAGTGTAATTTGAATATGCCTAAGCCAAATTTTGTTGTTAAGGAACTTCGATTCCGTCAGTTGAAAAGGATAGACATTCCCATGTTCAAAAACGATATTTCCGGGTCTGAATTATGTGTCAATTCCTTTTCGGATATTGATGAGTTTACACGTTGTTATGATACGACTTTGTTAAATCTTCTTGATAAACACGCTCCTATTAAGACGAAAAAGATGGTTATGAGACCTGTTGTATCTTGGTTCACTGATGATCTTAAAAAGCTTAAAGCTGAACGACGGAAATGCGAAAGAAAAATGCTTCAATCTGGTTGTTCCCATGATAAAGAGCTTTATTATAAGACTAGAGATAAATACAGTGCCCTTCTTCGTAAAACAAAGACTAGCTATTATTCTGATTTAATTGACAAATGCTCAGGCAATTCTAAGAAATTGTTTCGTGTTATCAATTCATTGTCCAAACAGAAGTCATCTGAAAGTTTACCACCTTATGAGGATCCGTTGATTCTGGCGAACGAATTTGGAACATTTTTCGGTCGAAAGATTGAACTTATCAACGACGAAATTAATAAGATTGATGTTAATCCAATAACTACTGAACATCGTTTACCTGAAGTATTGCTTAAATCCTTTTCTCCTGTGTCGCAAGATGATATACGAGGAGTTATTTCGAAAGCATCAAATGCCTCTTGTCAACTTGATCCAATACCAACTTATTTGCTTAAGGATTGCTGTGATGTTCTGTGTCCGATAATTACAAAAATGATCAACATGTCGCTGGAGAAAGGAATAGTTCCTGAAAATTGGAAATTGGCACTTGTAGATCCCCGTCTTAAGAAACTGGGTATGGATTTAGTGTTTGAAAATTTTAGACCTGTTAATAATCTTCATTTTCTTGCAAAGGTAGCTGAGAAAGTTGTCATGTCGCAATTAGTTAATCATTGTAACGAAAATGCACCACTGCCTGTCAGTCAATCAGCATATCGTCAGTTCCATTCAACTGAAACTGCGCTGCTTAAAGTGCAGGATGACATACTTATTAATATGGACAACGAAGAGGTTACGTTGCTTGTTATGCTCGACATGAGTGCTGCCTTTGACACTATAGACCATAATATTCTTACTGATATCCTCAAGAATGATTTTGGAGTAGTGGACAGCGCACTCCAGTGGTTTAGATCGTATCTGGCTAATAGAAAGCAGCAAGTTGTCATTGATCGGTGTAAGTCCTCCGAATTTATGGTTGCTACTGGAGTTCCCCAAGGCAGCTGCCTGGGTCCTGTTCAATTTTTACTTTACGTGTCTGGCCTTTCTGAGATTATTTCTAAACATCTGCCTTGTCATCATGCTAATGCAGATGACACACAATTGTATCTTTCTTTTAAACCTCAGAACTCATTGCATCAGGAGTCAGCTGTTAAAGCAATGGAAGATTGTATTGATGAGCTTCGAAACTGGATGTCTGCACATCGTCTTTTTATTCAAAGTAGCAAGACAGAATTTATTATCATTGGCTCTCGTCAGCAATTATCCAAGGTATCGATTGACAAATTGAGGGTAGGAGAAGTATTGATTTCTCCAGTAGGCGCTGTTCGTGATCTTGGGTCTTGGTTAGATACTCACATGTCCATGAATTTGCATATAAGCAAAATCTGCAGCAAGGCCTTTCGAAGCCTTTAACATATCAAACAAATCAGGAAATATTTAACTGACGATGCTACCAAAATTTTAGTTCATGCATTTATTACATCCCATTTGGATTATTGCAATTCTTTGCTGTATGGAATTCCAAAATATCAATTAAATCGATTGCAGAAAGTGCTAAACGCTGCTGCTCGTGTTGTATGTCTTGTACCTAAGTTTGATCATATTACACCTACATTAATGAGACTACATTGGTTACCGGTTAAATATCGTGTTATATTCAAGATCGTACTGTTGGTTTATAAAGCTCTGCATGGATTGGCTCCCAAATATGTTGACTTATAAACAAAGTAATAACTACTCTTTGAGATCGGACGAACTAGGGCTTCTTCATGTTCCAAGAACACGTAGAAAGTCTTTTGGTGATCGTGCCTTTTTGAAGGCAGGACCTACTCTAAGAACTCAGTACCGTGTGAGATTCGGCTTTCACCTTCGTTGGATTCTTTTAAGACAAATCTAAAGACATTTTCCTATAGAGATGAGTACATTAATAATACTTCTTGTTTTTAAATATTTTTAAACAGATGCTTATAGTAGTTAAATGTTGTGTAAATAACGTAGGGAAATTTTTAAATTAGCTTCCTATTTTATGTAATTAAGCGCTTTAGAATTTTCTATAGTTTTAGCGCAGTACAAATTAATAAATTATATATATATATATATATATATATATATATATATATATATATATATATATATATATATATATATATATATATATATATATATATATATATATATATATATAAAATTTTCGTTTTACCCCAAAAAACCACAACAAGTCTGTTTCATCCGTAGGCCTATACGAATCATCAGGTGGTGAGTAATTTCGAAATTATAGGTTGCTTTTATGCTATCGGAAGAATATGCGGAATGCGTGTAGGCGAAACAATGCTTAGGCGAAACAATGCATGCTTGGGTCATCAGGTTTTGTTAACGACCTTGTTTACTTGAAATCGGTTTTTGTGACGACATTTGCCGAAAATTTCGCTTCTTTTATTGAGTAAATTGTCTTTGTTTATGTCTTTCAAATGCAAAATTTTTCTTCCAAACATAAATTAAAGCAGACTGTTGTGGTTTTTTGCGGTAAAACGAAAAATTATATTACGCCCTATCTATATGGTATTGAGCACTGTTTGTGTTTCGTAAACCAAAATCTTAAGCTATATATATATATATAGCTTAAGATTTTGGTTTACGAAACACAAACAGTGCTCAATACCATATAGATAGACGGTAATATAGTTTTTCGTTTTACCTCAAAAAAACCACAACAGTCTGTTTCATCCGTATAGGAATCATCAGGTGGTGAATAATTTCGAAATTGTAGGTTGCTTTTATGCTATCGAAAGAATGTGCGGAATGTGTGTAGGCGAAACAATGCTTAGGTGAAACAATGCATGCTTGGGTCATTAGGTTTTGTTAACGACCTTGTTTACTCGAAACCGGTTTTTGTGACGACATTTGCCGAAAATTTCGCTTCTTTTATTGAGTAAATTGTCTTTGTTTATGTCTTTCAAAATGCAAAATTTTTCTTCCAAACATAAATTGCAGCGTTTTGATCCCCCTGTGTACGAAATAGCGTGTTTTAAAATTGACCATTTGATGGTATAATCCTGATTGTTTTCTTTTAATTTCCAAATATGTTTCGAAAGTTCCGTTTTGTTTCAGTCTTTTTTATGACGAAAAGATGAAGTGTGGTTAACGTAACGTTCCTTAAATGTAGTCGCTGTCATACCAATGTAGTGTTTAGTGTCGTTCGTGTTGTTCGTTGTGACTGTTGCTTTGTAAATAGTGTTGTTGGTCATGCATTGTTTCGGTAGTGGGCAAGTGTTTTTGTTGTCGCAGTTACAGTTGCCAGTTTCCGTATTCTGTGATTGACTGTTCCTAATTATATGTGCGTTGTGTTTGGTGATTATAGACTTAACTTTGTTCATGCAACTGTAGCTTACTTTTAAAGTGTTTCTGTTGAAAATCTTGTGTAGTTTGTGCTGTAGTGGGAAGTGTTTGTCGATTAAACTTAAGAATTCCCGTCCTATGTTCGTGTTAACACTCGTACTAAATGGTGGGTTGAACCAAATTATGTTGCGTTGCCTATTCCTACGTGTCCGTTGCGGTGCATCCTGAGTGTACATAAATTCATGATCAAAGTTACTATGTGTAAGAGCGTTCTGGTAAATAGGTGTGGATTCCTTAAATGTTTGTTCGTCCGATGAGAGAAGTGCAATGCGTTTGTTGATAGCTGTAGGTAATTGTCTTGTAATGCTTGGTGGATGGTTTGAGTGTCTGTGGATGTACAATGGATCGTCATTGCGTTTCCTGTATGGTTTGTGTTTTGCGTTGATCAGGTCGAAAGTAACATCTAAAAAATTTACAACGTTCATATTTCCTTCGGCGGTGATTTTAAGGTCAAATTGCTCGAAAATTTTGTGTAGCTCTTTTCTAGTTTTGTCTAGTAAACGGGCGGATTTGCTTTTTATAATAGCCAAACCATCATCTCTATAAAGTCCGATGTTTTCCTTGCCAAACCTCTTACCTAAGTGATTTGAAATGAAAAGGCCTACCAGCTCACAAATTTCAGCGCCGTCGAAACTACCCATAGTGACGTCAAATAAACTGTTGCTTCCGTCTTTTTTTGTCCATAATTTGCCGTTGCCGAAAAGTAGAGATTTTCTTGCATGTTTTAATATTGAAATATCGTTTTCGGTAATAGTAGTCAAATCCGAAGCCCAGGCCAATGCTTCATTTAAAAGTTTTTCGGAAATAGATGGGTAAAAATCCACAATATCAAATGAAATAAAACTGTGCCTGTCTTTATCGTTTATATTGCCAAACCATGAAATTAGTTGTTGCGTATTTCTCCATTGATTTGAATTTAGTTTTTGTCTCAAATTGGAATTGATTTTATCTAAAATAACCTTACTTAGTTTTCCGGATTCGCTTTTTGCGGGATTAATTAGTCGGCATTTTGGATTGTTTTCGAAATTTTCTTTGTGATCTTTTAAAGATATAAATGCTTCGCGTTTTTTCATTCGTTCAATTCTGTCGCCAATTCTTAACCTACTCGAAATTTCTTTCAATTCGGAGTCAATTTCATGTATGAAGTCCTCTGATCCATGTTTGTACGTTTTCGTGATGTTATCATGTAAGAGTTCGTTGTATGTGTTCAGTGACGTTTCGTAAATATTTCTAGTTTTGTCCGCGAAAATGAAAATGTTGGGGGATGAATTAATGTTCTTCAAATCGTTAGCCAAAGATGTCTGAAATTGGTCTTTAGGACGCCGGAATTTTACGTTTTCAATTAGTTTTATCAAGTCGTCTTCGAAAGG
>CACRXK020009619.1:0-18853 GCA_902702795.2 Paramuricea clavata
TATGTTTATGTCTGACAAGGATTTTGATGTCATTACTTAGAGATCTAAGTTTACGTTTGCGTTGTTCAGTTCTATTTTCGCGGTATTTTTTGAGAGCTCGATATTTCTTGCGCAGGAGGTGCCTGATTTCTCCATCAATCCATGGAGGAGAGTTTGTGTCTTTTATAACTTTAACAGGCACACATTTTTCTACTGCAGCTAAAAATAATGCTTTCCACCGAAACCAGTAGAGATCAACATCATCAGAGACGGACATGTCTAATGCGTTAAGCTGCAGACGGTTACGAAGGGCCTCGAAATCTGCTCTCTTGTAGTTGTACGCTTTACGTTGCACACGCTTTGCTCGCTTGAACTTCAGCCGTATAAAGAAATCTACTAGGTAGTGATCAGAGGGGAAATTACTTTCCACTGGAGTAGAAGTGGAGACGTGGTCGATAACTTCCGGACAGTTGGAGAGAAGCAAGTCGAGTTTGTTTCCTGCTATATGAGTAGGGCCTTTAATGAATTGAGTGAGGAAGTTATCTTTTGTTAGGACGCAGAATTCATTGTCCTCCTGAGACCCGCCGATGTTAGTAGGGGCGGATTCATCAGGTGACCAAGTTAGAGAGGGAAGGTTAAAGTCACCAACAACTACGACACACGCTGATTCAGGAGTTCCTTGTAGAGACAAATTAAGCTTGTGCAAGTCTTCTGGTCCAGGTTCGGGATGGTAAACAGTATAGAGAATAACTGACTTACTGTTATCCTTAATCAGTTCAACAACAGCAAGTTCAACATTGTCTCTCTCAAGGTCTTGTCGATGAGTGGACCTAATGTCAGACTTCACAGCAATTAAAACGCCTCCGCCAGTCCTTCCAACCCTGTCTTTGCGATAAATGTTATAGCCAGTTAGCATGGCCAGAAATGGAGTCCAACATGGCTGCCAAGCATGCGCATTTTGACTCAAAATAAAAATTCAAAATGGCGTCTTCTTATATAATTTGAATGCGAATAATGTAAAATTTGTATTTTTGATAACTTACGGTTGAGAAATCCAAAATGTGCATATCTAAAACTTCACCGATTCTGTCAAACTTTTATCCGTAAAAAAATTGGTACCACTCGAGTTGTCTAAGTATGTTCCCGAGCAATCAATATCTCTGCCTAGTCTCTGCATAGGAAAGTATGTGATTTCGACATATTAAGTATATTAGGTATTTTGCAGGTCCAATTTCAACTCGTTCTTTGCAGATACCGTCAAATGTGCATATCTGAATTGCTTCGTACAGTATTCGTCTTTATTATTGTCACTTGTATGAAGCGTAAAAGTATACACTAGTATGTTCCCCAAAGCAATGAATTGCATGTATTTTGTAGAGAGGTGTCTGTCCAATTGTGATGAGAAATGCACCATATTTTGAACAAAAATATCACAAATTTCGCACCAAGAGTTATATTTGTTGTCCGCCATTGCTTTTATAAAGCTGTTGCTGCGTTACAATGGTTTTAACCGCTGTCAATATAGGCTGTAGTCTCGTAAACATTCTAAAATTCGCGGGATTTCGTAATAAATTTGATTTGCCGATTTCAAAACATTTATAACTATTGAGTATTGGTAGACTTTTGAAATTTGAGCATCGATCAAGACTCGGTTGGCGTAAAGTTTGTTATATTTTATAATTTTGCATGTTTTCTATTTTTCTGGTTGTATTTGCAATGTCGGATATTCCGCCTTTGCGCCCTATGCATACTTGTATGCAATGGAAATTATGTGTTGAAAGCCATTCATTAGCTTATTTCTTCTTAATTTCAATTTATAAATCTGCCGTGCTCAGATTATTTAGTTCTCGGTAAAACTCACTGACCTATACTAGTAAAAATAAACAGCCATTTTAATTTGTATTTGCCAAAACTGAACCACTGATCTGTATAGTGCACTGAATTATCAAGAAAATATGAGCCCGCACGCCCGACCGCTTGATGTCCTCCATTTCTGGCCATGGGATTTCTGATGACATAACTGAATCGTTCAACCAGGTTTCACATATACAGACAACGTCATAACAATTACTGTAGACCAGCTGCTGTATCAATGTTATTTTACAAACTTTGCTGGAAGGGTTTTCTACAAGGGGAACGAAAGCTTTGATACTTCGTGCGTTCATATAGAGGACATTTAAACCTCCGGGGAGGGTAGGTGAGTTGTTATTAACGTGAGCGGGACCGGGGTTAGTAGCAATGTCGCCAGCTAACAAGATCGAGATAAGCACATGATTTGAGACGTTGGCGATTCGTAAGTCCATACCATAGCAATAGTATTTTGGTAGGTTAAAACTTCTCAACTTTGTATCTCGGGTAGAAATCCAGACAAAACATAGTTTATCAGGCAGTCGTGCTAGCTCGGAGCTAATTGCTATATTACCTAGAGGCAGACTAGTATCAGGTTGACAATGAGTCGGAGACGGCTTTAGTTTTAGACACAGACTGAGAATTGTTAGCATAACTACAAAATTTAGTACTGTTCCCATTGCTGCGATGTTAGGCATATTGGGTATCTCAGACAAAACAAAGAAGTTGATAGTTCTATACTTGATATATAATATGCATATGTAGTAGAGAATGATCAGGCGATAATACCAGATAGGAAGTTGAATATCACTAAATATCACGATACAGATTACAGCCCACGCCCGTAATTCGAGAACGCCGCCGCGAATTATTTAAAATCCAACGTACAATAACAAAGGTCAACAAAGTACGAATAACACACGATATACTCTGTCAAATTGGACAAAAGTAATACCAAACTGTTACGAATAGATAGGCAAACACGAATCCAAAATGAAAACTTTACTTTAGACGAGGACAAAACCGCAAAACGACTACACGCAGGTTAAGTTGTTGCCATGACAAACGACGCTAGACATGATTAGTGATAGAAAAGTTCCAACGGTCAAATAATTCAAATGACTGTAGTTTAAAATATATATGTCCAAAATACACTAAAACTTGACAAAATGACGGGAGCACAATACGTATAATACTGGGAAAGTTACAAACAAATCCGATAATTCTTCGATGAGAAAATGCTCAAAACCCAAAGTTCACGATTTGTAGCGAGAGACACGAAACAGGCAGATGTTCACGATAGAAAATCCAAAATATATTATTGAATTCTCATGGATTTTTTTACTAAACTTACTCGCTTTTTTGGAACTTTGAAAGACGTTTTAGTATTTTGCAGGCTGTTTTGTATATGACAATGACTGCAGCCTAGAGTAAAAGTGCACGCGCGAGATCTCAGAATAACAGTATTACTAAGTAAGCCCCCTTGATGAGTGTGTACGCTCTTGGGGCAAACTCATTCTCATCAGAAATATGTTTAAATAAAGTAGCTAATATATTATATGTATTGCTAGAAATTCCCAAAACATTCATTTGTCATTGAAAACGTTAACAACCAACAAGCAGGATGATGTCATATAAATATAGAGCACGAGCCGAAAACGTCCATGTTCCTTCGATCAATGGCAGTAAATAAATATTGTATTTAATATATTAAATTAAGGACTGTGTTACTGTTGAAGTTAATTATAACATGAACGTTTTGCCTAGTGGCTAGTGCTTTATATATACGACACCAGCTTGTTGATTTGGTTGTCAACGTTTTCAATGACAAATGAATGTTTTGGGAATTTCTAGCAAACATATAATTTATTAGCTACTTAATAATACTGTTATTCTGAGATCTCGCGCGTGCACTTTTACTGTAGGCTGCATGCAGTCATTGTCATATACAAAAAGCCTCTAAATTACTAAAACGTCTTTCAAAGTTCCAAAATGCGAGTAAGTCTAGTAAAGAAATCCATGAAAAATTTCCCAAATCCACAAGAATTCGTATTGTAATAAATACGGATGAACTTTATAATTCCTCTAAATTCTTACATGGCGCCGTTTCATACAATTGCAAGTCAAATAACCATATGCAAACATATTATTCAAAGTCTATTCAAATAATAAAAAAGATAGCAAAGTTAAATATTGGTTATTGTTCAACTAAATTTAGAATAGAGTCACAGGTACACAGTACGGCAGAATATTGAAAACGAAAAATATAGTACATGCGGCAAAAGCCTCGAGCGAAACTTCGTTTGCACGTTTACAAACAAGCAAAACTCATGCATTTGATATTATGTACCGCCCGACATAATATATTTATCCTTGCCCATCAGAAAAATTATTTAAAAAAACAATAATACAAGTAAAAAGTAAAGATCGCAACCATCTATCACCCCGAATTTAATGCGAAACACGTGAATTTATAGAGAAACATGTACGTTGCTTCATAGCTCGTATTCCAGCGTGTTCCGGGTGGGGTTCCGGGTTTTCCGGGTGGGGTTCTGGGTGTTCCGGATGGGATTTCGGGTGTTCCGGATGGGGTTCCGTGTGTTCCGGGTGGGGTTCCGGGTGGGTTCCGGGTGGGGTTCCGGCTTTTACAGACACCCCATATATATTAGTGTTACCGTTCTAAATTATAATCTGGCTTACATATTTTCTCGAGATTATTACCTTCCTAGTTCGTTTCCTGGATTACCCCCTCCCCCCCCTTTGATGAATTCCTAATGCGCTATAGTATAAGCGACTCGCGGACTATTTTAAAGGGTTTTTTTAAACTTCTGTGTGTATTATTTTTCAGGCTTCACGAAGTCGTGTAAGTGAATGTTCAACGATAATGACTCGGCCATCGGCGAAGATTCAAATAAAAGTACAAGAAAAGAACCATTTAAAGCAAAGCAGTTTCAATATATTTGAGTAAATTAGGCGAAATGTTGACATGATTTCCTGTCAGAAAATCTTTCTTAGACTATAAGATTCGAACAAGCGTTAGTAATGAATGAAGTTCAATTGGCAAGCTACATGGGACAGCATGACGGCTTAACTAATCCAGTAGCATTGGAGATAACAAAATCGCCGTAGGCCTTGTAGTTCCCTTGCACAAGGGAACCACAATCCTTTGCGACACGTGTTATCTCACTGGAACAAAGAGCTCTGTCCCAAACGTTGACTTCGGTCAAGTTACCCTTATAGGAATCTCTGGTTTCAAACCACCTCCAAGTGAATCTTGATCTTGACCGATTACCCATGTTCCACCAGCTTCGATTTCTTGTTCATTCTTAACGACCGCCATAGTTTTCCCCAAAACACCGTTCTTGTACACTTTGAAATGTCCGCTAGACCAATCCCGTGTGAAACACACGTGATCAAGTTGTCCGTCAGCAAGTTCCAAGCCGAAGCTATAAAAAATTAAAACAGAGTCTTAATCCGACCAAGATGCGAAGGTCAGATTCTTTTGTGCGACCTCAAAATTAGGGGAAAATTAGGGGGGCACAAAAGAAACTTGCCCAACTTTTTGGCATTTTAGAAAGTGTTTCGAAGAGGCTAAAATTTATATATATTTCTTGCATTTTCGATTATTATCTTTAAAAGTTCTTCCATTTTCGACTATTATCTCACATATTTCTTGTTTAAGTTGTTTTCAAATTTATTTTCCCCATCTTTTTGCCCAACTTACGTTACATTTTTACTGGGGGCGGCTGCTCCTCCCCTGCCCATGTATATAAGCGCATGCCCCAATATTGAGGGTAGTAAAAAGTGTTTTCGTGAGTTGCCAATATTTGTTCTCTTGAAATGACGGATTTTTATGTCGTGAAACGTGATTTAGATGCCTAGCCGTGAGCCACGAATGCCGGAAATTTCGGTCCAGGAAAGGAGAATTTATTTGAGGCCGGTAGAACAAAGACTGGACGAATAGTGAGAAGTGCGAACGTGAAGAAAAGCAATACTTTGGATGTAACAATCTTACTGCATGCATGTATTTTCTTGATTTTGGATAGATATATCGGTTGGTTTTAAAATACAATGACAGATAATGTTTGTGATGCTACTCTGAGTGTATATCCACACGGGGCGAGCTTGAAAAACATGCCCGGCCACAGTGGGAATCGAACCTACGACCTTTGGAATACTAACCCAATGCTCTGCCAACTGAGCTACGCGGTCAGGATGGTTCGAGTAAGTCATATTTCGAAACAGAATCTAGTTCCTTCGATACCAATGAAATCTAGTAATATGATTTTTTCTGTGTTGGTGTTGTCTAGGTGAATAACTCGTGTGGATATACACTCAGAGTAGCATCGCAAACATTATATTCACCTGAGTACACAACACCAACACAGAAAAATTCATATTACTAGATTACATTGGTATCGAAGGAACTAGATTCTGTTCCGAAATATCACTTACTCGAACCGTCCTGACCGCGTAGCTCAGTTGGCAGAGCATTGGGTTAGTATTCCAAAGGTCGTAGGTTCTATTTCCACTGTGGACGGGCATGTTTTTCAAGCTCGCCCCGTGTGGATATACACTCAGAGTAGCATCGCAAACATTATATTCACCTGAGTACACAACACCAACACAGAAAAAGTAATGACAGATAAGCTAACGAATTTAGAAAGGCATGAAGTACTCAAGATAGAATTTTTAAATATTTTACCAGTGAAACGTGAAACCGATAGCTGTTTTTCTTTAAGTGAAACATGATCCGAACCACCTCCCCTTTACTACCCTCAATATTTGGAGGGGGTACCAACAGGTGTGCATGTAGTAGGGTTATTTTTCCCCATCCCCAAAGTTAATTAAAATGGTCACTTTCTTCTTTTGTCGAGGAGATGTCTGGAGAAAAAATGGATACCTGAAGACTGAAACTCTCTGACTAGTGGCGAGGTTGAGGCCAATGGTTTAGTCATACTATTGGGTGGTCCTTCGCAGCCAAGGGGTTCTGGGGGCCTGTATACAGACTACATTATGCTGTAATGTCCAGCCCCAGCAACACTACTCATGACTTAACATAGTGGGTTCTGATTGGCTGGGCTAAAATATCAATGAACTTTGGACTTTGATTTTCGAATCGAAATAATATTTTCTTGACACTTGATGTTCATTGTAAATTTTACTTCTCTGTATGCTTCAAACTACTAAATTTTCGATGAAAAATGTTTCTGAGGTGTTGCAGATTAATATGTATATCCAACTGAACAAATGAAATGCAACAAGGAGTTGAGAATAACGGCAATTCCTGAGCGTGATCTGATTTGTTTGCGTTACCTTCAGATGAAATTCACGGTCCGAACTTTGTTGACCTTTGAACTCAGCCAATCAAAATCTATTAACTTTAACTATGACCAATCAGAATCAAATACCCAGATCTGCGTAGCGCTGTCGTGGGTCGCAAGCAATGTCACGAATTTTCACGGACAGTATAACCGAAATATAGTCTGTACACTGGCTACAATATTGATGACGACAGTAAGGGAATGTTCATTTAATATGACAAGGGGGGGGAGTAAAGATTCTGAGGGGGGGCATTAGAAAAAATTTAGTGCGGCAAGGGGGGGCTTTAAAATTTTTGAGGTTACGTAGGGGGGGGGCTCTTGTTTTTCCAACTACTTTAACTACCTATTTCCAGTTAATATGTGATAGTGTATTTTGAATGTTTAGGTCTATTTAAAGACAATATTAAATAAAACTGATTAAGGAGTGACAGGTTATATTTAATAGTCACTATCTTCATCCATTTCAAAGCTGTCAGACTCATCATCTCCAGGCTCTGTAATCTCGTCATCCACTTCAGAGCCATCTGAGAGTTCACTTTCAGACTCCAGGCTGGTCCTTTCCTCCTGACTCTTTACTGTGGTGGCCTTTTTGGCTGCTGCTCTTCTTGCCAGAAGTATATCTAAAAGTCTTTTTGCTTCTTCCATGTCATCAACTGTGTCTTGAGCAATCAAATATTAATTCGATGGCTTTTATGTGGAATCTGGGTAGGAGCTGTATACTCCCCAGTTTTTGTGTGCTAACTTTTTGAGTGTTTCCTTTTATAAGAAAGGCATCAGCAAATTCTTTTCCATGTATTTTCAATATAAGCTTGTAAGCTTGTTTCTTTCCCATGTATCCCAACGATCCCAAATATTCCGCAGAGTTTAGAGGCACTTGTGCCCGTGTGCATGATGACACAAAACTTTTTGTGGAAATGACAAATGCAGATGACTTAGCAAATGTAACCTCTTGCAAATTTCCCGAAAACCCGTATTGTCAGTACGAGAAAGAGAGACTCTCGCATTTAATGATTCGCTTGGAATCATCCTTGTCTTTGTGTGGTCGCTTCAATCTAAACGAAGCTGAGTTAAAGCTACTTGCAACAGCAATGATCCCTATAAAGTTGACTGATATAATTGATACTGCTAAAGCTCTGCGTGACAATTTCCCTTCAGAAGCACATCAGGTGCAGCCGAAATACGATGCTCTTTTGAAAAAATGCCATTCTCTTCTTGAGGGGATTGCAGAGCTGACGTTTCCGCCTGTGAAACCAAGATGGGCGGATTTTACCGACGCTGGACCTGGAGTTGCTTGTAACAGTTTCGAGGTACAGTTCAGGGATGCTGAGTTAGCGATTATCCATAACAGTGACTATCGGATCAGACTGCATTCTTCCAGGGGTAATTCGTCTGATAACGAGGCCGAGAGAACTAACAGCGCAATCGGCGACAGTATCGTAGATGGCGCAACACTCCAGTGGAACAAACATAAACGCTTTGATGGACTAAGTGATGAAGATATAAGTAAACTGACTGTGAAAGAGTTCGAAGAACACGAGACGGATAGAATGGAGAAGAATGCGTGGTACTGTGCTAATGAAATTCGCAATAGGGTTGATGGGGCACCAGTGTTTAACGAGTTTATTAAATGTTATTTAACTCCAAAGCAAAGCCCTTTCTTTTTCAACAAAAAATACTTAAAACAATTTCAAAGTTGTACTGCCGCTGAGTCAAAACAACAGGTTCCTGGTTACCACTACATAACGAATGTTTTAAACTTTATTGAAAGACACTACAGAATTGGTGAACTATATATGGAATATATAAGGGACGGATGTCGGGAAAATGGAGAGGTATGCAAGAAATGTAGTGAAAAGGACTGGGTTGGACCCAGGTTCTCCAGAGTTCCTGCCCCGTATCCAGATCCTGATAAGCCAGGGCATTATATGAGTGTTTTCAACACACCAACCACAGACAATAACGGGCAGTTAAGGGAAGTGGATGATGTCGCTCCCAGGGCAGTGATAAAGCGTCTATATAAAGCTGGCACGATCTCATCGGACAATGTCGAACAACTTAAAGAAGTATCCAGTCGCTATTGTGTTGAAGAGAAGGATGTCGCATCATATGTTAAACACCTTGAAGAGTTGAAAATGATGTCTGCTATCAGGGAAAACGAAAGAAGAAAAAAACGAGAAAAAGAGTGCAGCAAAACCTATGAGGACTACGATTGGAATACCCTCATTGATTCAGGAAAACTAAATTCATTAAAAGTGCATGGAACTTGACAAGTACCTTAAGAGACACGACCTGTCCACTATCGGAAAAAAAGAGGATAAAATCAAACGAATTAAAGCAGATTTCTACATAAATAGGACCAACGACGCAGCCATTGATGCAGAAACTTCAGATGATGATACTTTGTCAGGAGATGGTGAATCCGATTCTGACGATGATGAAGTACTTCAGATAATTCCAGAAGGCGATGAAGACGACAATTCAACGGAGGGAAGTCTGAGGATTCTGATGAAGAAATTGCAAATTTGCCAACGATACGCAGCAGAAGAGCAGCTAGTTTTCCACATGCAAGATACGAAGACTATTATGTTTATTAACTAGTTAAAATCAGGATAACGCCCAGGTATCTTTAAGATTTTGGATGTAGTTATATATGGGTATTATTAAAATTGAGCAAAGGAAGAAGGGGGGGGCTCTTAATTTTTAGGGATACTTACAGGGGGGCTCACAAATTTCAGCGCAATGTTGCGATGGGCTCCTAAAAAAATCTTGTAAGCAATACGAAATCTTCACTCCCCCTCTTGTCATATTAAATGAACATTCCCTTATTTCGCAAAATATACTCGTACACAACAATCATAAATTTATGTTGAATTGTTATTGTCAAGTTCAAGTTGTTCTGCTATTTTTAGACAATATGCCGGTTAGCCAATCAGAATGCAAAATTGACCGGCCCAGACCATGCAGGGATTTCTCGTATCGCCCAGAGCCTCGTCCTCACACGAAAGCCCTGGGAACGAGGTTGACCTCCCGTTTACCAACGTAACATTCCACATAAAAGCGCTTATTAAATACAAGCCTGATTTTTGTCCAATTGAATTGGGGACAACGTTTTCTCCGAATGAAATAAAGAATAGAACATTTGGTCAGGGGTTAGTACATGTATTGTTGTTTTGGTTTGTGTAATTAATGTTTTACAGCATTACTCCGCCTTGAAAACAGTATTTTTGGGGGATTTTGATAGTTACATATAATTGCGTGTGTTGGGTGGTCGAGAAAGAGATAATTATTAATTATTGATAGAATTGTTTATTTTTAGAAAAAGCATAAAAAATTTCTCTCCGTCCTTGTCCAGACGAATTTCGTGTAATTTCTTCAATTAATCGGTGGACGTGCACGAAGTCACAGTTCCAACACTTAAACGTGCCGGCGCTGCATCGTCACTAATTGCGTACGTATAGAAAGTATATAACCGTCCAACGTTAAAGTACTTGATCCCAAATCAATAAAACGAACGGCAAAAGCATGCATAATTAATAAGAATCATCAGAGGAAACCATTTAGGAACTCTCTTATCATTTAGATTTGGTAGGGTGAAGACGTACGGCAGGAATAAAGTAAAAAAACAACACTTATAGTAATTTGCACCTTTGCGTTTTTGAAATTTGACTAATGAGTTTCTATATTCATTATATCTGTCGAATCTCGAATAATCTAGCACACACAGTCATGCATGTTTATTTATATTTCATTCTCGTAGGCGAACCATGTGGCCAGGCAATTAAATGCAGCGCTGCCAGCGCAAGTCACGTAATGATGAATATATAATTGAACAACGGTCTGCCAGTGTAGCACCGCCAATAGTATAAGAAAGTTGCGAATTGATAGAAATACAACTACCTGAAATGCATGTACAAAGAGGTCTTCGACGTTTCGGTAACAGGTGTTGAAAAAATGATGCCATTGAACTTTACTAATGAATATATAAAATTGGTCATGTGACAAAAAATAAACCAATCAAAACAAAGTGTAAACAAAAAATGTAAATCACATTACAGAATATTATTAATATAAATATACAGAAAACTACATCACATACAAATAATATATAAAACAATTATGGAATAAGGTAGTGAGAATTTAAAGTATCTTTGCCTGTCGAAAGCAGACATTGACCGTATAGATAGAGCTATAAACATATAGGAAAAAGTCCAATATATTAATTGCCATATGTTCGTTAGACATTCAGTGTTGTAGGACTGTGAAAACACATTTGATCTGTATCTTTACTGAGATAAGGTTAACTTAAAAAACTAACAAAATTCAGTGAACACTGTATTATAAAGTATGTTAACTTTCCGTTAATGCGTGACTTGTGGTGAACCGTCGCTAGTGTTGGAGCCGATGTGGACAGTTTCAGTTTGTTCCAAAACTTGAAAGATTATATAATAATAATAATAAAAATAATATTTTTAAAGTCAAAAGCGGAGTATTAATTGGAATTGATAAGGTAAATGTTAAAGTTATGTGGAGTTAACACTATGATGCAGCTAATTAATGTATAATATAGCCCATACTTTATACCTGATGAAAATAACAAGTATTAATAAAGGCCCTTTTTCAGGCCTTTAAATCTTCAAGGCCGATTTTATACGATTGCGCATATACTCGAAAAAATTAATGTGTCTAAGGGCCTGCTCATATGAGCCGGCCTAACGCAGGCTGACTCGCAAGTGGCGAGATCTCGCCTCGTATATTGTTTTTATATGTTTTTGAGATTTGATTCACATGAGAACCTGGCTGGCCCAGTGAACCCGGTTCGCCGGGCTCCCGTTTGACCGGGAGGCAAGATCTCGCCTTCCCGGGCTCATATGAACACACTTATAAATAGCGGGCAAGCCTGGCAAACCGGACTGGAAATTGTGTCACAGTGCATGCTTTATTCCATCTATAGAAAGTATCTCATGGATGAAAGCATCTAAGAATTCTAAACAAGTATAAGAAAGCAACAATATTAAAACTTCTGAAGCAGTTTCCGTAAATAAAAAAGCATTTTGCAAAATTAAAACAAATATCACGCTCCCGCCAAAAATCGCGCGGGAATTTCTATAGCGTTTGCCGCGGGCTAGCTCATCTCATGTGAAACAAATAACAACTTGGCCCGGCAAAGCGAGCTTTCCCGGTTTAAAGGGCCAGCCCGGCTCATATGAACCGGTCCTAACGGCCAATTTCCACGATGCTGCTGGTCGTATATGATTATCAATCTGGCGTATGAAAACGACTGCTGACGCCACTATTCCTGTTCATGAGCTTATGGCGAAATTTGAAGTGTGACATCCAAGGACATTTTTTGTGGCTAGTCGCGCATGCGCCTAGCCACTATCACATCCACAAAAATGATGAGCGGTGTCTGTCCGAACCACAGTTGAGCTATATAGCTCAGTGGTCCGGACTAGCTTCGTTAGATATCGTGACGACGAAGTATGTACGACCACTATACGACAGTTTTGCGATCTTAAGTTTTTCTCGGCTATCTTTAAAATAGGGAACGGGGAATGCTTGAATACGGGAATGCTACTTCATTAAGTTATGACACGGATTAAAACGTATGCCATCAAATAAATCACTGATCAAATCAAACATGAATAATAATTTATTCAAGATACAGAGATACAACTTATTGTAATACCAATGTTCTTGCAGGAGAACCATGAGGTTGACCCTATTCGAGTAGTTCCCCTTACCTACACTAAATCTACGTTAAAAAAGTTCCTAAGAGTACATGTCCATATGCTCTTTCAATCTACTTTTAAAAAGTGAAAGCCTATCAGCCTCCGCAACAGGCGCTGATAAACCATTCCACAAATTGGAAGTGCGATGAAGCATGGAAGCATGTTGATATTTAAGGCCGGCCCTACACGTTTCCAAATATATCAGTGCAGTAATAAATAATAAATAAAAAATTACAGTAATAAATTTACGGGATGTTTCCACAAACAAAACTATTATATATCAGTGTAATTAATAAAGCTATTTGAATCTAAAAAAACTAATTTTTTGCACAAACAATTATTTCGTCTTATATAAAAAAGTAATTTTAACCCATAATCGCTACTTTTCATGTTACCATGACAACATGACGTCACCATTTCAGCCTTTCGGAAGACTAAAATACAATCTTAAAGGCTGAAATTCAGTTTCTCAAAAACTACACTGGCGATTTTCAAATAAGTTTCAAAAAGATTCAAACTTCATAACAATGTATTTTCTGCAATAAAAAAGTTAGGTCATTTTGGTTATTTGTCCACTAAGACGGCTTTTTTGGGTTGATATAAGCCATATAGATGGTGACGTCATGTTGTCATGGTAACGTGAAGAGTAGCGATTGTTACTCTTTTATATAAGAGGAAACAATGACTTGTGCAAAAAATTAGTTTTTTTAGTGAAATAGCTTTTAGTTTAAAACACTGACATATATTGGAAACCGTGTATAGGGAGCCTCCTTAACTGACCGAAATAACCGCGACACCAATATATATCATCAACCAGAAATTTCCGACACAATGGTGCCCACGTTTTGAATCAATTATATAATTGCAATATGGGTTAAACTAAATAGTTAAATTCCTTAATTGTAAAGTTCTCTTTATTTGGCGCACCATTTGCAATAAAGAGAAATGATAATTGGATATTATAATTTAATATTTATCCATTGTAATTTTTTATTATTTGGACAATGGTGTTTACGGCTGGAAACTAAAACACTCGTAGAACTCATATGCCACTACATCCAGGACCAGATGCCATGCGCGTATTTTCCGTATTTCACGCTTGCAAGTGACATACGACATTGTTATTTTGAAAATACAAATAATAATCGAGTCTTTGGTTCGTATATAAAACGAAATCAGCATTGGAAATAAAACGAAAACATGAGTAAAATTTATTTTAGTTTTATATGTTTGCCCTATAATTTAAAAATATCGCTTTTAAACTGGTCTTTCGCGCGCTTATTTACATGTCGTCTTTGCGTGTATTTTTGTCACTCTGAATAAGTCCATAACATAATAAACGGTCTAAACACGAATGGCCACGGATCTGTATCGTACCAGTTGCGTGATTTCACAATGTTAAGAACAAATCCTATTTTGTCATATCAAATCCTTTGCTGGCATGAGTTGTTATTATGATGCAAGAAAAAAGTTGAGTTGCGAAATTATAAATATTTACAAACTTACTGCTTTATTATTCTTTCGTAGTTAGTAATTCAATCCGTAATGGGTTTATATTTCATACCGAGTGTTATTCCTGCTAGAGAAAACCACGAAGACAAAACGTTTTTCGCCTTTATAACAATCTGTTCCGAAACAGCTTTTCATCACTCGTGGTCACTCGTGATCATTCGTGGTCATTCGTGGTCCCTCGTGTGTACTTTTAGTCAAGAGTCAAATGACAGCGTTGTCATTTACTGTAATAGCTTCTAATTTAATTAATGTCAGATAATTCAGATAATTCAGTTTTATTTCCACTTATTTCTTTCTTACAAGATTATGAATTACTAGTATACTATATATATTTACATTAATATTCCATAATATGTATTTACAGATGAAGAGTGCGTAGTGGTCAAAGGAGCAGAAGCTTTCGTGTTGACCACTACCATTATGAAATTATATTTGAGTATTTAAAACAATGATTTCTATACTAATAAGTTCTTTAAATTAAAGAACTTAATTAACGTACTTTTTAACTTTTTTAACTTTTTTTTAACTTTTCTTAACTTTTTTCTTCTTTGTTTAAGTTCTTCTTTATTTTTTTCTTTTAATAAGTTTTTTGATTTCTATACTATAGTATTTAGCATTAGGGTTTCTAAGTGTATAGTATAATTTACAAAACTTATTTTATATTTATGATTACTACAGTAGCTATAATATAATTTTTAATAGCATATAAGTCTAGTCAAATCTGTCATGTAATTCTACTTGATTATTAAGAAGAAACATTTTATACTGTTTTTTGAAACTACAAAATGGCAATGATTTAATTTGTTTAGTAATTTTTTCCCATATTTTGGAAGCTTTGTTTTGAGAATCTGGTTAACCCGTAATTTGTTCTAGAAGCTGGTCTGTATAGGTTCTGTTTAGAGGCATATCTGGTGTTATAACTATGAACATCAGATGCTTCCATAGTCAAATTTATTAAGGCTTTAGAAACAACTGTTCTCCTAATTATTATTTTATAAACAAGAGATGATATTTTCAGGTTAAAGATATTTTCAAGTTTCAGTATTTCGAAAAGTTGAAAATAGGCCGTTATATTTTCGTTTGTTCTTGAGAAAAAATTGCACGAAGACATTTGTTTTGTTTAGTTTTTATTTTATCCAATCTAGTTGGACAGGCAGTGCCCCAACTCATGATACCATAATTTAGGTAAGGATATATTAGTGTGTAGTAAAGTTGTTTTAGCATATGAATGGATACGAAATGTCTTAGTTTATTTATAACTCCAGTGTTCTTGGCTATCTTGTTTTGTATATGTTGCAGTTGATCATCCAATTGTAGATGCTCATCAATAAAAACACCCAAATACTTTATCTTCTTTTTCCTTTCTATGTGTCGCATGTTTTTATTGTTATATCACATTTTTTCCTTGGTGAGGTAGTTAGCATATAATTTGTTTTTTTAAAGTTGATAGAAAGCTTGTTATCATTGCAGTATTTCAGTACATGTTTTAGTATCATTAATTGTTTTTTTTTTTCATTTACGCTGTTTGAGGAATAGAAAATATTTGTATCATCAGCGGAAATTCTAAATAAAATTTTTTTGAACAGTTGGGTAAATCGTTGATATATAACAGGAAGAGTAGTGGTCCTAAAGTAGATCCCTGTGGGACACCGCATGTCATTGTTTTCATACTAGATTCTGTTTCACCAATTTTAACGTATTGTTTGCGATCAGATATGTAGCTTGAAAACCATGGCCATTTATGCGCCACTCCACGAATTCCATAGGAATATATTTTATCCAGTAGGATCTCGTGATTAATGGTGTCAAAAGCTTTCGAGAAATCTAGAAAGATTGCACAAGTTATTTTGTCTTCGTCTATTGCTGTTTTCAAGTTTTCAATAGTTTCAAGAATTACGTGTTCACTAGCCTGCGTGGCAGGCTCTCAGTTTTATGGGGGGCCTGATTTGCAACGGGCAGGATTTTGGCGGGCAACCTTTCATGAGTACACGCCGTTCAGATTCTGAACGGTGAATACGATCACCTGATTGGTCAATACCAAGACAGTGAAAAACCGTAGTATTTGTTGATTTCAATATTGTTGCTTATCAACTTTCTAATCTTGATACTTATCAACTTTCAAATCTTAACAGCTTTCTAATCTTGAACTGTTGAACATCGTGGCTATTTTTTCTTGTTCAGCAGCGATACAAGAGATGATCTCACTAGCTAGTCGTTAGGAAATAGCACAGGATACTGCAAACAATTAACGTGCATGGATGTAAATACTGATTCTGATGATCTACTATATAAAAGTAAGCTCAACAGACTCAACATCGACGGTTTGAAAACGTGTGCATTTGCGACAGCAGTCCAGCCACCAACAACAAGATTTCTAATTATGTGGACTGTCTTTTCGTTTGTAGGGTTTCGGGTCACAACATTCCCATTCGGATGAACTAAAACCACTTTTAATTTAAGTGACGAACGCCCTTCACACGTTTTCAAACCGTATTTACATCCACGTTGTTTGCAGTACCTGTGCTATGTAGTCCTGACGACTGACCAGTGAGATCGTCACTTGTATCGCTGCTGAACAAGCATTTTTTACGCGCAGATTTCGATTCAGTTCTAGAGATAGGCCTACTACCCGGAGAACCTCGTGGAGAACAAACACGATTTAATTTTCGGTTGAATTGACTAGCGCCACGCTCAGGAGTTGACAGTTTAAATCTGAGAGCACAATTCCGAAAGATTGTTTTCTTTGTGACGGTTAGAACAAGTTTTGCGATAAAACATGAACAATTTTACTAAAATTGCCGAATTGCTGTTTAAAACAACATTTACAGACTCTGCAATGATTAAGTGGCAGTCCCGCTAAGAGCGGACCGATGACTTTGACTTCGGAAAATAGATTTCCTTTATTTTTTGTGTGTTGAAAGGCATTGGTATACAAATGTCCAAAATAAATTTATTTTTTGAAAATTCTTTTTTATGGCTTCGCTAGACGCCGAAACTCATTTTACCTGGACTATTTCCATATTTCAACCAGATCAACAAGTTAAGATACAATTCAGGTTCCCTGTTCCAAAAAATAAGAGCATTTGAATAAATTGTGAATAAACGACAGCGACTTGACGGCACACTGGTTTTTGCTTCTTGTTCGGTCTACAGAATTACACTAAAATCGAAGCCTGAGATCTCCAAATGGGGACCTAAAATTACGCTGAAATGTGCTTGGCTGTAATGATTTATACTTATTTTCAGAAGATCTGAAGAAAAACCTGCGGGTATCAATCTGTATTTGGCGCGAGTTAAGATTTTCTGGAGCCCATAATCAATGATTTTGCATAATTTATAGCTAATTAACATATTTCTTGAGAGGCGCTAAAAGTAAACAATTTCTTTCTGACTAACATATCTCAGATGAAAGAAACTACCACAGCTAGTAATACCCTTTTTGTAAATATAGTCGTAATGTTCTTTTCCTGACACGCTGAGAGAGCTTTGTTTTTGAATGTTATACCACATTTATTCAGTCTGACCAGATTCATATAAATGTCACGAACTTGTAGATTTCAAAAATATACCAGAAATCAGGATTCAGAAAGACCGATTATTCTTTCATTGATTCAGTTGATTGATTTAGTTGATTGATTTAAAAAACTATAAGTATAATAGAACATTCCACGTGTTTCCATTGCCCCTATATAGGCCTAGAATTTTTATCAATATGTTCTATTTTTTTGTGGCGACGGCATATTAACAAAATACGACACAAAAATGTACATTCGAATTTATGACCGACCTATCAGAATGTTATTTATGAAGTTTGA
Source organism: Paramuricea clavata (assembly GCA_902702795.2). Classification (NCBI taxonomy): domain Eukaryota; kingdom Metazoa; phylum Cnidaria; class Anthozoa; order Malacalcyonacea; family Plexauridae; genus Paramuricea; species Paramuricea clavata. Next base: position 18,208 of record CACRXK020009619.1, read on the forward strand.
ATTGAATTTACTTAACGCGAAATAAATGCTAAAATAGGAATTTTCTATGCTGGGTTAGTAAAAGAAAAAGCATAATTTTAATTGTATGTAATTTCGATGAATACTATAAAAAAAATTATACGCATTGTTTATATAAATTAGCTAACATTTTTAACAAAAATATCAATTTTATAAATAATCGAATTTCAGTATTTTTCTTTGAAAAAAAATATATTCGTGAGCTCCATAGCTGAGAATAAATTTCAAAAGTTTGTGAATTAAAATTCACAAGACACAAGTTTGATATTTTTGTTAAATAACTGATCAGAATGCTTATAGTTTATTTTGTTACATGGCTAAAACAAACGTCGCTACTATCGTAATAAATGTGTAAATGTTAGCTAATTAACCTAATTTATATAAACAATGTGTATAATTTTTTTTATAGTATTCATCGATATTACATACAATTAAAATTATGCTTTTTCTTTTACTAACCCAGCATAGAAAATTCCTATTTTAGTATTTATTTCGCGTTAAGTAAATTCAATTCAAACTTCATAAATAACATTCTGATATGTCGGTCATATAAAATTCGAATGTACATTTTTGTGTCGTATTTTGTTAATATGCCGTCGCCACAGAAAAATAGAACATATTGATAAAA
>CACRXK020009620.1:0-18853 GCA_902702795.2 Paramuricea clavata
CTAATTTAATTTAGTTAAACGTTAAACGCAATCTCAAAAAAGGGAGTCTTCAAAATGTTCTTAAAACCTGTAAAATCATTAATGTTACGGATATGTACGGGTAGTTTATTCCAGAATGTTGGAACAGCAGATGTCTGTCGCTAATGTTTAGTAAACGAGTATGAGTGTTTTATATGTGATAAAACACGAACTACGAGTTTATTAAACAGCTTCAAAAACGTCTCAGTTAGATCACGGCATTGTCAAAATAATTTTCCAAAATAACTTTGTTGATTAGCTGAGAAAAGTTGAAATTGAAAGTTGAAATTGAAATAAGTTGAAATTGAATGTTTTATCACATATAAAGACACGCCACGCTTATGATTTCTCTTTGTGTTTTCCTCATGAATTATTAATGAGTTTTTGAAATAATATATATCCCACTGTTAGATCGAAGACGGTATCTTAATTGGTCCCTGATGCTAATTAAACTATACAAATATATTCAAGCGCAAGGCCGTGAATCGCTTTAAAAGTATAAGAATAAGTATTTTAGTAACGCGGTATCTGATAGGCAGCCAATGCAGGGTATATAACACAGGAGTTATGTGGTCAAATCTTCAGATTATTCTCGCAGCAGACTGCTCTGCATGTGCTATGTGCACGCTGTAGTTTGTCCAGATCAATTGAGGGTAGGCCATAAAGGAGGCTATTGCAGTAGTCCAGGTAACTTCCAGGCGTCCGATAATAAATGCTTGAACCGATATAGTGTTTGCGTCGATTCTTTAGATAAATATTTCCTGATGCGCCTTATGTTATTTAGATGAAAGAATGAAGCTCCGCAAGTCTTATTAATATATATGTTCTTGTATAGGTTAAGATTAGAATCACGGTCTTGGCCGCGCTTGTAGAATTGATTTTTGATCCACCGATAATATAATTCCCCATTTTAGTATTCCGGGTTTTAGAGATTCCCCATTTTAGTATTCCGGGTTTTAGAGATTCCCCATTTTAGTATTCCGGGTTTTAGAGATTCCGGCTTTTAGTATTCCGGGTTTTAGAGATTCCGGCTTTTAGTATTCCGGGTTTTAGAGATTCCCCATTTTAGTATTCCAGGTTTTAGAGATTCCCCATTTTAGTATTCCGGGTTTTAGAGATTCCCCATTTTAGTATTCCGGGTTTTAGAGATTCCCCATTTTAGTATTCGGGTTTTAGAGATTCCCCATTTTAGTATTCCGGGTTTTAGAGATTCCCCATTTTAGTATTCGGGTTTTAGAGATTCCGGCTTTTAGTATTCCGGGTTTTAGAGATTCCCCATTTTAGTATTCCGGGTTTTAGAGATTCCCCATTTTAGTATTCCGGGTTTTAGAGATTCCGGCTTTTAGTATTCCGGGTTTTAGAGATTCCCCATTTTAGTATTCCGGGTTTTAGCATTCCCCGTTCCCCGATTCCCCATTCCTTGTTATAGTAATAGCCATCCAATTTGTGCAATCATCATTCTCGGTTTATAAAAAAAACCAAAGAGGAAGGAAACAGCTTGATTTAATAATTTAATGAGATTTGGCTATTATAGCGCCAGGGAGTTCGCCACAGGTTTCCCCAATTACGATGCCCCATAATTAACTTTACATTTACAATAATTTTAACAGTCGAAACAAACTAATTTAAGACAAAATACAATCGGTGCAAGAGACAACTAACAACAACTTAAAATACCATCAAGGGACCTAGCTCTTTTACATTTAACGCACACAGATTTCCAAGTTCGCGGATCGTCATAATTATAAATATTGGTTAGCGCGTTTTTGTAGTACGTCTTTAGTCCAGATTTGAAAGCTTGCAGGCCAATATCTCTATTACGGAGGTCACTATTTAAAACGTTCCACGTTTACACGCTCTAATAAGATACGAAGACTGGTATGTTACAGTTTTAGCAAAGGGTATTACAAATCTAATCACGTTTTCGTTGGTTTCAAGTCTGGTTTTTCCTTTCTGGATTCAACTATTATTGGTAGTCAAACGCGTTCCAAACTATTTTCAATAATTCCAAACTACCAAATTCACAAAAAATATCCTTAATTTTGCAGAATTTGACCAATTTTTCTGCACAATTTAACTAAATACATTAAATCACTATGATTTTCCTCTAATATTGCAAGAGAAATTCGTTTTTGGTAAAAATGTGTAAAAATAATTTATTTCAATTTTACGGAATAGAAAATTTACTGCTGCTTTTAGTAGTTGTTTTGTACATTTTTTGCAAACTTTATATATTTCCACCTTAAAATCAAATAATATTTATAAATTTGGAGGAAAGGTTAATTTCCCTCCTCAAAAATCACAGAATTTTATGTCAACCTTTAAGATTTCCTCAAAATCCCTTATTTATAAAATAGATTTTTACAATCTTCAAAAAATACTGTATAGTGAATATATAGTAAGAGATAAATTCGGTGTCTGAATTTCAGACACTGAAAACGGTTTGAGTTTGTCAAAATCATATATAAATACCAACCATGCAGACTGAGATAAATTTGGGTGTCTGAATTTCAGACTCCGAAAAAGGTTTGAGTTTGTCAAAATCATATATAAATTCCAATCATGCAGACTGAGATAAATTTGGGTGTCTGAATTTCAGACACCGAAAACGGTTTGAGTTTGTCAAAATCATATATAAATACCAACCATGCAGACTGAGATAAATTTGGGTGTCTGAATTTCAGACACCGAAAACGGTTTGAGTTTGTCAAAATCATATATAAATACCAACCATGCAGACTGAGATAAATTTAGGTGTCTGAATTTCAGACACCGAAAACGGTTTGAGTTTGTCAAAATCATATATAAATACCAACCATGCAGACTGAGATAAATTTGGGTGTCTGAATTTCAGACACCGAAAACGGTTTGAGTTTGTCAAAATCATATATAAATACCAACCATGCAGACTGAGATAAATTTAGGTGTCTGAATTTCAGACACCGAAAATGGTTTTAGTTTGTCAAAATCATATATAAATACCAACCATGCAGACTGAGATAAATTTGGGTGTCTGAATTTCAGACACCGAAAACGGTTTGAATTTGCCAAATAATCATATATAAATACCACCTAAAGATAGGTACAGACCGTACAGTGTAGCTGAATTTCAGACACCGAAGTCGGTTTGAGCTTGTCAAAATATATTTTGAGATATATTTTAGGTAGGCTACTAGCTGAATTTCAGACAGCGAAACCAACCAGATAAATTGCATGCTATATATAGCAGAATTGCAGACAGCGAAATCGGTTCGAGTTTGTCAAAATCTTAATATAATATTAAACCAACCATTATATTTAGTGACATAGCTAAGCGGCAAGGTTGTCGTTTGTTCATATATCTTCACAGCATGAGTGTAGTTGAATATTCACACTAAATATTTCTGACTAGCCATGCTTTTGCTATGTACAGTCGCTATAAACAATAATGAACTAGAAAAAATATGAATAAGATTTCGACGTGTTGAAAATAAACTTAACCCAGAGTAATTTACTATAGTTAAATGAAGTGTAATGCATTTGAAGGTCTTGAAGGGCCTATATATATACACGCTCCACAACCGTAGTACGTACGAATGAAAATTGATATAAAATCAGTACAATTCAAGTTTTAAGATATAACGCTCCTGTATGATTCAGTCAGAGTTTTGTTGGTAGTCAAGATCTATTAAAGTAATAATAGAGCTAATAATAAGCTGCTATACATTGTAAATAAGTGCGGTACACTGGTTATAATTAATATCAGTGCAAACCGCAAATGATCTGCAGTTGTCACGTATTGGTTTAGCGAATTGCGCGCATTAATATGTTCACAACATATGCATGAATATAAAATTACTAATTCATAATTCTCGCAATACACAATCTATGATAAATAGATAATGATTTACCTGGTGGCGCGTTTCATCTTACTGGCGTATCTCAATTCATATCCCATAGCTCTCTGTCTGATTTAGTCTTTCTCTTGTATCGACAACATAAATTTGCAAAATAGTATAACGACCAGTCTGGCCATACTTTGAAATTTGAACTCATCACGTTGAAACAACTCAGAGGAGGTTGTCGTCAAACATATGTTCTGTTGTCAATTGTTACTTCCTGATTGGTTGAGCTTGATTCATAATCTTAATTTGAATTCTGAGTTTCCATGCGTGTGTGTTCATATTCCAAAGTCTAGTCCGGCAGAATATAAACAGAACTGCATGGTAATGGAAATCGATTCAACCATTATATCGATGGCTCACAACGGTCATAACGAGAGTAGCGAAGAACTTACGGTTAATAAATGAATACAGTGTGGCTTATAGTCAGTCTGAATTCGCTTTCACGAAGATTTATGCATGAAAAATTTGAAAATGGATACAAATTTGGACTTGGTAGACGCTAGTCACTAGACTGCGTTTATAATGCCAATGCAGGTAACTTGTTTTACTATTTATCAATATTCTAAGGGCATTGAAACAGAATTTGTTTACATTGTACCGACTATCGAGAGTGATTTTAGAGGTATGGTACATTGCGGCCGTTCATTTGATATCGATCGATGTCATCATCCTCCCTCCCATGGTGCCAATGAGTATAAAAAATTGGCTTTGTTAGCCTGGTTTGCGCCGATAATATTATATATCGCATTCGCATGTGCCGTGTATGCATAGAGCTTTCACGAGCATCGTTAATAATATTCATATCGTGGCTAGTTACCTTTCTTTGAATCTAAGACTAAGATTATATATAGGCAATATATTGAACAACGCGTCGACACTTTCCTGGTGTAAAAGCTGTTTTATTACGTTTATTGATTTAATGTCTTTAATTATAGCTCGTTGACGACGGCATCTAATTTAGCGGGGAAAGATTGCAAGTATTCGCGTCAGGTAGCCATACTCCAAGATGACAAACTGAAAGGCAAACCCATAGAGAAAGATTCAATCGATTCATGAAGAGAACAAATCTGTGAAATCGAACTGTCATACCGCATATAGTTTATATCAGATATGTATGTATTATAGATTTACCTGCCAATTATAATGCCGCACGTTTACTGGGTAAAGCCTGCAGTACACGAGAGCTATCTGCCGAGCCAAAAGTTACTCGTGCCTATTAGCTCAGCTGATCGCTCACCGATCAAACATGTTTGATACGTGAGAAAAGGTTGAGGCAAAAAATTCAGTAAAATGTACGCGCACACGGTGAGTTATGTATCGGCTAAGCTAACAGGCACGAGTAACTTTTTGCTCAGCAGATAGCTCTTGTGTGCTGCACTAGGCTTTACCCAGTAAACGTGCGGCATTGTTGGCAGGTATATCTATAATACATACATATCTGCATGATATAAACTATATGCGGTATGACAGTTCGATTTCACAGATTTGGTCTCTTCATGAATCGATTGAATCTTTATCTATGGGTTTGCTTTTCAGCTTGTCATCTTGGAGTATGGCTACCTGACGCGAATACTTGCAATCTTTCCCCGCTAAATTAGATGCCGCCGTCAACGAGCTATAATTAAAGACATTAAATCAATAAACGTAATAAAACAGCTTTTACGCGAGTAAAGTGTCGACGCGTTGTTCAATATATTGCCTATATATAATTTTTAATGCCCTTAGAATATTGATAAATAGTAAAATAAGTTACCTGCATTGGCATTATAAACGCAGTCTAGTGACTACCAAGTCCAAATTTGTATCCATTTTCAATTTTTTCATGCATAAATCTTTGTGAAAGCGAATTCAGACTGACTATGAGCCACACTGTATTCATTTATTAACCGTAAGTTCTTCACTATATCGTTATGACCGTTGTGTGCCATCGATATAATGGTTGAATCGATTTCCATTACCAGTTCTGTTTATATTCTACCGGACTAGACTTTGGAATATGGACACACACGCATGGAAACTCAGAATTCAAATTAAGATTATGAATCAAGCTCAACCAATCAGGAAGTAACAATTGACAACAGAACATATGTTTGACGACAACCTCCTCTGAGTTGTTTCAACGCGGTGAGTTCAAATTTCAAAGTATGGCCAGACTGGTCGTTATACTATTTTGCAAATTTATGTTGTCGATACAAGAGAAAGACTAAATCAGACAGAGAGCTATGGGATATGAATTGAGATTCGCCAGTAAGATGAAGCGCGCCACCAGGTAAATCATAGTTCTATTTATCATAAATTGTGTATTGTGAGAATTATGAAATTGTAATTTTATATTCATGCATATGTTGCGAATATATTAATACGCGCAATTCGCTAAACCATTACGTAACTGACAACTGCAGATCATTTGCGGTTTGCACTGATATTAATTACAACCAGTGTACCGCACTTATTTGCTTATTTACAATGTATACCAGCTTATTATTAGCTGTATTATTACTTTAATAGATCTTGACTGCCAACAAAACTCTGACTGAATCATATACAGGAGCGTTGTCTCTTAAAACTTGAATTGTACTGATTTTATGTCAATTTTGATTCGTACGTACTACGTTGTGGAGTGTGTATATATATAGGCTCTTCAAGACCTTCAAATGCATTACACTTCATTTAACTACATAGCAAATTATCTCTGGGTTAAGTTTATTTTCAACGCGTCGACACCTTATTCATATTTTTTCTAGTTCATTATTGTTATAGCCACTGTACATAGCAAAAGCATGGCTATAGTCAGAAATATTTAGTGTGAATATTCAACTACACTCATGCTGTGAAGATATATGAACAAACGACAACCTTGCCGCTTAGCTATTTCACAAAATGTTTTCTATTTTCCTTTGCAAGATAAGCGATCTTAAAGATGGCAAAGCAGGAAAGGCCAGACACGACACTTATATTGCATGTCTGAATATTATACAGAATATAATGGTTGGTTAATATTATATTAAAATTTTGACAAACTCGAACCGATTTCGTTGTGTGTAATTCTGCTATAGCTAATTTATCTCAGGTTGGTTTCGCTGTCTGAAATTCAGCTAGTAGCCTACCTAAAATATATCTCAAAATATATTTTGAAAAGCTCAAACCGACTTCGGTGTCTGAAATTCAGCTACACTCTACCTATCTCTAGGTGGTATTAGAGGGGGGTAATGGGGTATTTTCGTGCTGCGTATTGGGTTAATTTAATTATTCGTTCTTCGTTCAGTCATCTTTTTATTAAACGTTTTTCGATCCCGACATGGATGCCGTGTATCGTGCTTGCGGTGTATTCAATATCCGTTCTCCGTTTCAGCTGTATTTAAAGACGGTTATTTCTCGTTTCTGGACAATATATTCCATTAATTTTGTTTCTGGATTTTAGCTATGTTTTGATTGGGGACCGGAGGTTTCAAAGTATATATAAATCATGAACATCGACGCAATTGTAAACAAATAGATGAACACACCGCCTAGTACAGACTGTTTATATTCACCTTTAAAACTTCTAAGTATGATTGTTGCTTACATTTCATATTCACTTTACATTTCAGATTCGTAATAAATTTATTTTACGTGCTTCAGGACTTCCTTCTTCTATTTTTCATGCTTCAAGATCGCTGCATATTATTTTTCGTGCTTCAGGATCGGTACCCCCCCATTACCCCCCTCGTATTATATATGATCGATTGTTTTGGCAAACTCAAACCGTTTTCGGTGTCTGAAATTCAGACACCCAAATTTATCTCAGTCTGCATGGTTGGTATTTATATATGATTTTGACAAACTCAAACTGTTTTCGGTGTCTGAAATTCAGACACCCAAATTTATCTCAGTCTGCATGGTTGGTATTTATATATGATTTTGACAAACTCAAACCGTTTTCGGTGTCTGAAATTCAGACACCCAAATTTATCTCTGTCTGCATGGTTGGTATTTATATATGATTTTGACAAACTCAAACCGTTTTCGGTGTCTGAAATTCAGACACCCAAATTTATCTCAGTCTGCATGGTTGGTATTTATATATGATTTTGACAAACTCAAACCGTTTTCGGTGTCTGAAATTCAGACACCGAATTTAACTCAGTCTGCATAGTTGGTATTTATATATGATTTTGACAAACTCAAACCGTTTTCGTTGTCTAAAATTCAGACACCCAAATTTATCTCAGTCTGAATGGTTGGTATTTATATATGATTTTGAAAAACTCAAACCGTTTTCGGTGTCTGAAATTCAGACACCCAAATTTATCTCAGTCTGCATGGTTGGTATTTATATATGATTTTGACAAACTCAAACCGTTTTCGGTGTCTGAAATTCAGACACCGAATTATATTTATATCTGACAATGGTTAGTCTATTTATATATATGAGTGATAATCTGAATCCAGTTTAAGTCATGTAAGCATATGAATACTGCAAATTTTCACTTTAGCATTAATAATTTCAGAATGGTGTCTCGTTTAGACAAAAATGTTGTTTTTTTGCAGAGTCTCTGCCAAAAAATAGTATTTCGATTTGCTAAAATGAAATCTTCGCACTTTTTGTTATTTTTTAAATTTTTGCAGAAAAAAAAATAGTTTGAAATTATTGAAAATAGTTTGGAACGCGTTAATTATGTTTACCGATAAAGTATGCTCGACTTCGACACATTTTCAAATTTTACAAAGTTTGCGCGCTTGTCATTTTTGTCAAATGGTAGATCAGAAAGATATTATTGGCGATTTGTGTTGACTAATGTTAGTAGTTTATAGAAAAGTTAAAGTCATGTGCCAATCAAGTGCCACGATTTTGAAATAAGCTTTCGAAGTTGACATATTTTGAGACGATATCCTTTATCCGTTCAGGAGGGTCAATAACTGCGCTGTTTTCTATTTTATACCAAAGAATAATGATCTAAGTCATATCACCCACGAAAATAGAAGGATAAGTCTATATTTCTGAGCAAAAACTTTGAAATTTAGGTATGAATTTGATTTAAAAAATAGCGCTGAAAATATGTCGATATTTGGCCTTCATTCGGAGTATCAAGTTGGTTACCAGTCGATCGAACATCAATCGCCCCCAAAAATAATTTAAAGGAAATTTGAGTAAAATGACATCGATTTTAGTTGTTCCCAAGGATAGATCTTCAAAATACTAGAGTATGAGAGAAATCTATTTTTGAGCCCCATATTGACCTGGAGGTTTTTACGGAGACAGCCTCTTAAACATTAAAAACTTCCCATAGCCATTTGCAAAAAAAGTAACCAGATAACCGTTGAATATATAAAAGTATAAAACCGCAGTCCATTGCCCAATCATATGATGGAAATTCCATAGGGAGGGTTAATTTACACATGGATATTCCATGGACGGGGCCAAATTTTAAATGGAAATTCCATGGGGAAGGCCTAATTTAAAATGGAAATTCCATGCGCAAGGGTAATTTTACAAGGAAATTTCATGTGAAGGGGTAAATTTTACATGAAAATTTGCAGAAATTCCAGGGGAGTACCGACGTGAGAAAGGGGTTCCTCAACAGGGGGTGCGGATAATAATTGGAATAGCCCAATGTAAAATTATTCAAAACAAAACTTCAAAATATAAAAATAACCTGACATGGAATAAAAAATTTCTTGACAATTTTTGAATATACTGATACACCAGGATACTGAATACCAGGAGACTTTATATTGATTTTTTAAGTGGACAGGAAGCTAGCTTGATAAACTTAAGGGGTAAAGTCTGCCAGGAGCCACCATCACATTTTCATGGTAAAACAATTTGGAGGGGCATGCCTCCTCTTTTTAAGTAGAGAGCAGGAGCTTAGGAAGCTAGCTTAATAAACTTAAGGGGGTAAAGTCAGGAGCCACCAACACATTTTCAGGATCTATAAATAATTGGGTGGGGGTGGGGTGGGGGTGGGTATGCCCCCTCCTGCTTCTCATGCTTCTGGGAGAGAGCATTGCTACTTATATGAGCTAAGTACACTGTACACTATATTGCATTAGACTATTGTACATTCTGTGTAAATGCACAAGAAAATCATAGAAGAAAAATTTGTCAAATAGAATAATACAGTAGGTGTCCTGTTTCAGATTTCCATTAAAGAATGCTGTACTTCTCCAAAAGTGGACAGTTGCATCAAAAAAGGGCAACCTGAAAACCAACAAGCCATTCTGTGCTTTGCGAGAAACACTTTAAACCAGAAGACTACATCACAAATACAAGTGAATTGGCAGCACTCGATATTGACGAGGAAGTGAAGAAAGTCCTAACACCGACCAAAAAGTATCTTAAACCTAATGCAGTTCCATCTATATTTGAATTCCCTCCTCATTTTCAGTCCACTGGTCAGAATATTCCACCAAGAAAACCTCCGGTAAAACGAAGAATCTTCGAAACCCCTCCACCAATCCTGTCCACCTAAAAAAGAAAAAACTGAGAATATTAATAATCATGACCACCATGGTTACTGCCAGCACCCAGAAAAAGAAATTTCCCAGTTAAAAAAGAAGTTAACAAAAAAGAATAAGAAAATAAGGTTGTTGCGTGGCAAAACCATTAGGAAAGAAAAGACGATTAAAAAACTTGTCAAGAAGCTTGAAGAAGTGGATCATCTCACACATGAACAAAGTGAGGCACTAACAACCAACTTTGGAGGATTGACAAGGGAAATTTTTAAAAATGAGGCAAAAAATGCAGAAAGGTCAGCTGGCACTCGATACACAGAGAAAATAAAACAATTTTCAATTTCGCTTCATTTTTATAGCCCAAAGGGATATCAGTTTGTGCGAAAGGCATTCCACCTTCCATCCTCCAGTACGATAAGATCTTGGGCTTCATCTGTTGAATGTGAATCTGGATTCCTAAATCAAGTCATTACCCACCTCCAAGACAATCTTGAAGAGGACAACAAAGATTGTGTACTGCTTGTTGACGAAATGTCTATAAAGAAGGATGTTCTTTTGGATGCTAAAACAAAAAAGTTTGTCGGGAATGTTGACAATGGGAAGATTGTGGCAGAAAAACAAGATACAACAGCAGAGAATGCGCTTGTCGTCATGGCAGTTGGCCTGAAACAGCCTTGGAGCCATCCGATTGCATACTTTTTGGTAAATGGATTGACATCAAAAACACAAACACAAATAATAAAGGAATCAATCAACCTACTAACCGATGCAGGCTTGGATGTACATGCTGTCATATTTGATGGCTGTTCCAAAAATTTAGCGACAGCTAGAGGTCTTGGATGCAATATAAATGCTTTTGACGGATCATTTCCACACCCATCTAGACCAAACAAACTGCTCTATGTGATCCTTGACGTTTGCCACATGTTGAAGTTAGCGAGAAATGCCCTGGGAGACAAAGGCATATTTTATATCAATGACCAACCGTCCATATTCTGGCAGCTCATCACAGAGCTGTACAACACACAGAAAGACGATGTTTTACACCTAGAAAATAAATTGAAGAGTAAGCACATTCATTGGCACAATGTAAAAACGAAAGTTGCTGTGGCAGCACAGACACTAAGCAACTCGGTTGCATCTGGTATCGGATATTTGAAGGCAATTAGCATACCGAAGTTTCAAGACAGTGATGAAACTTCACAGTTTGTTGAGAATATTAACAATATTTTTGACATTTTAAATTCAAGAAGCAAGTTTGGAAGGCACTACAAGAGTCCAATAATAGGGGCGGATCTAGCTTAAAATGTGACCGTATCATATTCCTAGGTCTCGCATAACTAGGGGGGTCCGGGGGCATGCCCCCCCGGAATTGTTTTGAAATTTGAACCCCGGAAATGCCATCTCCTGCGTTCTGAGCCCATGATTCTGGCCTAAAATTTGGCCTTAACAAGGTCATATTTTAAACACAAAGTAACAAAAAAAACACACAATAACATTGGTATCAGTGTTCAAGTTTCTGTTTCATGAAACGTGGCCTGGGGCGTTTTGACATAGAAAAGTCGGCTTTCGCGACTGAGTATATTAATATTCTCGGCCGGTCCCTATTTAAATTAATAACATATTGCACGCGCAATGCCGCAATATGACTTTACAGATTAATATCTTCGGTTAGGCGAATGCTATGAAAACAAAAATACTACCGTTCGGTTCATTGAAAGAATATCTCCTAATTCCTAACGATAGTTTTAGTCAATATAGCGATTTATGAACTTTGAGAGGTCAAGCAATATCATATATTTCACTATATTACTCTTTTCTCGAACAATGTAAACTAGCCATACCTTTCGCCGAACATAACTTCGGACATATCCTTTTCGTAATAGTCTTGTTGTAATTGGCATCCAATACACTATTTATAAAGTGTTATTTCAAGGACGTCTTCTGAAATTATGTAAGGCCATCACTAACTCACTCAGTTACGTTAGATGAAATGCGGCTGTTAGCAATATGAGACGAAGTTTCCGAGCGGTCACGATTATTTAATTTCTTGCGCAATCAAAATACAGCCACAGTATCGGAGGGTATCCGACGTCATAGATACATGTCCTGTGATTGGCTGGATACCCTCCAAGGTATCCAAATACCTCATTAAGTTACTATTTTTAGTAACATTTGAACCGCGGACCGTATCAGAACACCGCAGACGCATTTGAAAACATTTTCCCGATCGGGTTACGTAACGTCGCGTTATGCCTTCGGAAAGCTCTCGGCTCATCTTCGTCGAAAGTAATTCAATGCTTTAAAAACACGTCTAATGTTACATTTAGAGTTGTAAATTTAAAAATTTACGAAAGAATTTGCCCTCGTTCATCTTAGTAAACTCAAATTTTCACTACTTTTGTAAACAGAAATGAATTGCGTGAAAATATATTAATATTGAATTTTCCCCCAAAACTATTTTAGTATGCACAATCGGAAAAATCTGACCGTATCTTGAGCTACACTCGATACCCCCTGGATCCGCCCCTGCTGAATAATATTGGAAAACATTGATGACTACTTGGAGGAGTACCTTAACGAGATTAATAGCTACCTTCAACAACTAGAAGATCCAGAGGGTGAGAAATTGGTGAATGGTCCCAGAAAAACATTTGTTTTGGGATTTGCAGTGTCATCAAGATCGATCATTGCACTAGCTAGAAGACTATTGGAAAGGAACTACAATAAGTTTGACTATCTTCTCACTTACCGCTTCTCACAGGATCAAATAGAGATGTACTTCAGCAAAATCAGCATCACGGCATTACGCACAGTGCTACAAAAGAATCTCATAACAGCACCGACAACAGGCAACTGCACCAATGTCACGGAGAAACCAGAGAAAGAGCTGGAACCCGACAAGAGAATCCTGCAATTGCTCGACAGTTCCCCAGTATGGCGTGATGATGTCCATGGTTACATTGGGGGTACATAGTGAAACAGCTCATTCCATCCTCGAAATGTGTTGAATGTCTTGATGCCTTGGTCGCCGAAGACAGCAACCAAGTTCCAGATCACTGTTCCTACACCTGCACATCGCCCTACAGTCCAAACAAGTTAATTTCCCTGAAGAGTTATGGTATCTTGATAGTCCCTTCACAATCGGTTGTGAAAGTTGTCCAGGTCACCGATAAAATCCTTCGAGAAAAGCTCCACCAGTGGCATCTAATGCAGAAGAAAACCCTTCAAGAGATCAAGAAACAAGTCCTGCAGGAGACCAAGCCGTCCACCTTCATTGAGCTACAGCAGCACTCACGAGAATGCCACATCCTTGATGAAAATCTGCGCGATGACCATATCACCACGCTCGTCCACGGCATTTCAGACCTGTACGTGAAGATATTCATCCACCGCTTTGGAAAGATATACTCGGAAAAGATAGTTCGTGGCGGACAGCCTTCAAAGAGACAAAAACTGAACAAACTTATCCTCTTTGGGAACGATTAAATTCTAGTTCGGCAGCAATTTATATTCATTAATTCATATACGTGGTCTATTAAATTGTGCACATAACTTCTCACTTTTACTGTCAAATCGATCCAAAAGCGGAAAACGCACACTTAATCTTCGAGTGATATAAAATATTATAATGTTCGCCTTATTACTTTTCTGCTAGACAACCATTTTCTTCGAATTTGGCAGCCAAAATAGGTCGTAAACACACTCCGTTCCCGAGCAAATATTTCGCGATCAAAAAGCGAAAACCACACAAAACGACCTTGAATGACATGAATAAAGATAATTTTCTGAAATAAAACCAAAACCACGTCCAAATTCGCCGTAGATTTTCCACAAAAAGGGCTAGAAATGCCTATGTTTGTACTGCTCAGCCCTGGTCACTTGCGTTTTTTGCCCGCTTGTTCCGCCATCTTGGATTTTTAATTTTGGTCACGTCTGGTCACGTCTCGTTTCTAGTCTTCAGAATAGGACCCATAGATGTAGGAGGTATAGATCGCCGACTGGAATGGTCCAGTATGGTTGGTACAGGATACTTCGCAGTGGCCTCAAATGGATTTGACGAAATCTCTAGTTAATCTTCCGGAAACGAAAGCTGCCCACAAGAAGGATAGCAAAGGAAATGCAGTGGTTCCTGATGGTAGTCACAGTCTGGCAACCAAAGCAGAAGAAGTGATAGAACAAAACGGTTTTCAGACTGGAAGCATTTAGTCCGCATACAAGCAAGAGTTAGTAGGTTCCTGACGAATTTGAGGAACACGAAAAAGCGTCAGCAGTGCCAAACTGAGCTCGCACCGGAGGAAATTTGTGATGCTGAAGACGTGATCATTCGTAAGGCACAAGAAGAGTCCTTTGCAGCTGAGTACACAGCGCTATTGAATGGAAAACCTCTGCCAGCGAAGAGTCAACTGGCGAAGCTTTCTCCGCGAATGGATCAGCAAGGTGTTATTCGGTGCAACAGCCGTCTCTACTACTCTGAGAGCTTACCCTACGACACAAGATGCCCGATAATTCTGCCTCGCGGACATTGGGTTACTAAACTGATCGTGCGATATTATCATGCATTGGCAAACCACGTCGCAGGAACTAATTCTGTGCTTTCTCAAATCAGCCAAAGATTTTAGATTGTTGTAGCTAGAGAATAAATAAGAGAATGGGAGAACGAGTGTTGTACATACCAAAAGCGACGGAACAAGCTGGCTTCTCAAGTCATGGGACCCCTGGCTTCTCAAGTCACGGGACCCCTGCTTTAGATTATGCAGGACCATTCACGACAGTCCAAGGACGAGAAAAACAACGACTTAAACGGTGGCTTTGTTTGTCTACATGCCTAACCACACGCGCCGTCCATTTAGAGGTAGCCTGGGGGCTTGATACTGACAGTTTCTCATTTCTCAATGCGTTTACCAGATTTACCAGTAGAAGAGGAGTTCCTAAAGAAGTAATCAGTGACAACGGTACGAACTTTGTCGGGGCGGTGAACGAATTAAAAGGTCTGGTGAAACTGTTAGACCGAGAAAAGATTCAGCGAGACACAACACAGAAGGGTACTACATGGGCTTTCAATCCTCCTAGAGGTCCTCATTTTGGTGGAGTTTTTGAAATAATGGTTAAGGCCGCTAAGAAGGCCATTTATGCGGTGATCAAGAACAGTGATGTTACTGACGAGGAGTTGATTAATTACTATATGCGCAGGTGTCAAAGGTTTCTTGAACTCTCGACCAATAACCTACCAATCGATGAATCCTTCTGATGATGTTCCACTCACACCCAACCACTTTCTTCATGGTCAGCTAGGCGGAGAATTCGCACCAAAGGTGATCGACATGGACGCCAATCCTCGTGAAAGATGGCGTAAAGTACAAGCAATTCTGTCACGAGTATGGGACCGCTGGGTGAATGAATATTTACCAACATTGAACACACGACCGAAGTGGACGAACGTGGTAAAAGATTTGAAAGATGGTGACGTTGTTCTTGTCTTAGATAAAGACTTACCGAGAGGAAAATGGCCATTGGGACAAATCATAACGACATATCCAGGGAAAGACGGACATAGCAAAGTGGCAAAGGTGCAGCTGGGAAACAAGTCATTGGTCAGACCCATTCACAAACTTGTCCCACTAAGAGTATAGTTTCTTGACTTTTAGATAGAGCCTTTAGTTTGAAAGGACTCGGGACCTTAAACTTGAACATTGATATTATGGACTAGAAAGGAGTTAAAATAGTTAAATCGCACTGCAATTGCATGTTCAGCAGTGCGGGGAGGGGGGATGTTTAGAAGAGATATGACTCTTACACGCAAAACGCGGGACACGTGCGCGCAGACAATCAGTGGATTATTGAGATCAGTGTAAGGTAGACAAGAACATTCTGTGCAAGAACGCTAAGTAAACAGTAAACTCGTGTAGGAATTTCATATTAAAGTTTATATTTCACTGTTTTTTATGCTAAATCGAGTACTTTTCGAGGCTAAATATCGTTACATCGCAACAGGACCAATATTTTCCGAGACTTTGTACATGATATATACATGATATTGCTGAAGCATGCATAGTGAATGCTCTGACGTCATTACGCCTACCCACGCATCACATAGCCTGCGTGGCAGGCCCTCCATTTTATGGGGGGGGGGCCTAATTTGCAGCGGGCAGGATTTTGGCGGGCTCCGGGGGAGGACGGAGCCTGCCAAAATCTAGCCTGCGTAGCAGACGTTAGCTGACGGGTGGGTACAGAGGAAACGCCTGCCCAAATTGGCTATGACAAATTTGTTTTCGCCCATTAAGGATGATTGACGTTTTGTAATTAGCACCTTCACCCATTATCCAATCATAGTCGAGATTTATATTTAGCATCATGCATGCTTTTTGCTCTCTGCTTTTTGCTCGGCAACTACGGAGATTTGCAGAGATTTTATGCACTATTTAAAACACGAGCAGCAGTGTTTATCAGATATAAAGATGGTCTGATAAAACACGCACTGCGAATGTTTTAAATTGCTTCAAAAACGATCGATCTAGTATACGTTCATTGGCGAAGTAGCTTTCAAAAAATTCGGTGTGTATATGTAGAGAAAATCATTAAAATTTATGTAAATCAAGGGAAATCTCTGTCACATATCAAGGATACGACACGTTTATGATTTTTCTTTGTGTTTTCCTCATAAATTATTTAGTTTTTATAATAATAATAATAATAATAATAATAATAATTTATTCATTTAAATAAAGCGCATATGTTATATTATATACTCGAAGCGCTGTACATTACAAAATCTAAATATATTAAGAATTAAATATGCTATATAAAACATGGTATTGTATACAATTAGAATATACACTAATGTATGTATCTATAATAAGAATAATAGAATCCAATATGGTCTCAACCTATGAAGGGTTATAAGCCTTATTGAAAAGAAATGTTTTCAAGCGTTTCTTAAACACAGAAATGTTTTCACAGTTCCTGACATCCAGAGGCAGAGAATTCCATAATTGTGGAGCAGCATGTGCGAACGCCCGATCTCCTAGAGTCTTACAGTTTGTTTTCGGGATGTATAATAGACCTTGACCATCCGATCGTAATGTCCAGCGATCACTTGATTGTTTTGGGATAAGCATTTCAGAGATGTAGATAGGGGCAATGTTATTAAGAGCCTTTTTACCGGTAGCCAGTCAGAAAATCTTGGACAGTGGTAGATTAATCTAGCAGCGGCATTAAGAACTCTTTGAATTCGCTGGACTTGATACTGAGGTATGCCAGCCAACAGAGCATTACAATAGTCCACCAATTTGAAGCTATTTTAGACAACAGTCAGTCACAACGTGCACAGAGCTTTTATCTTTTAAAAGACTCCTGGACCACGGTTGTTTAACGTATTCTGCCGTATAGCAAATATAACACTTGAGCATGTTTTGAAATGTTATTCTTAAAATCATCATTCAACCTCATAGCTGCAATGCCAAGTGATATAGCCTCAACTATCTGGTCTTGAATTATACTTTAAAGTGAACAAATAACAAGACAACTATATTAAAGAAATATTCGGGATATATTTAAAGTGTATAATTGAAAGATCAAACTTTTCCGTATTCCTTAGGAAGAATAGCGACAACCGGCGTCTTCACCACGTAGCAAATTAATAATATACTTTCTCTGTTCTAGTTCAACTGAATTTCGAAGCCTAAATACTTGAAATACTTAGAAAGTTTCTTCGAAAGCATTAACACTTACTGTCGTTCCAATTGAAGTGTTGCTCAAATATTGATTCAATACATTACCTCGGGCTGACCAATTCATTTCATCAAGTTCCTCGAGATATTCATACACTTCCTAGTATAATTGTAAACTTCCTGTTGAACAGTTTGAATGCACCAATCACCTTTGTTGTTTGTGCAACTAACCAATCATAAATAGAAAGGAAGTGACCAGAAATGATCAAATACTTGGAATTGGCTCTTTCACAGGAAGTGTATGAATATCTCGAGGAACTTGATCAAATGAATTGGTCAGCCCGAGGTAATGTATTGAATCAATATTTGAGCAACACTTCAATTGGAAAGACAGTAACAGGCGGCATATTTTTGACACGCGACTATAAAGTTATAAACGCGTCAACGCGAGCAAAATTATTGTTGACATTTGAGTTTATCAATAAAATCTTGATATTATCAATAAAATCCAAAGTAACATGGATAATAAACTTTTCTCTTGTGGAATATTTATCGACTTAAAAAAGCGTTTGATACTGTCGACCACGACATTCTGTTATGCAAATTAAAGTACTATGGTATAAGAGGTGTTGTCAATGATTGGTTTTCCTCTTACCTAAAAAACCGCTCGCAAACCACTCTTGTAGGAAATTGTATATCTGATAAAGAGGAGACCCTATATGGAGTACCTCAGGGTTCTGTTCTTGGACCTCTTCTTTTTCTGATTTACATAAATGATATTTGTAATTCATCTAAGGTATTTAATTTCTTTCTCTTTGCGGACGATACCAACCTATTATATGCTAA
>CACRXK020009621.1:0-18851 GCA_902702795.2 Paramuricea clavata
TTTGAAAGACCCAGGACTCAGGAGAGTAGGGAGACTGCAATTGTGAATTTCATTTACCAGTACAACGTAAACAACCTCGCATTCTCATTGGATAGAGGAAAGTTATTTGAAAGACCCAGGACTCAGGAGAGTAGGGAGACTGCAATTGTGAATTTCATTTACCAGTACAACGTAAACAACCTCGCATTCTCATTGGATAGAGGAAAGTTATTTGAAAGACCCAGGACTCAGGAGAGTAGGGAGACTGCAATTGTGAATTTCATTTACCAGTACAACGTAAACAACCTCGCATTCTCATTGGATAGAGGAAAGTTATTTGAAAGACCCAGGACTCAGGAGAGTAGGGAGACTGCAATTGTGAATTTCATTTACCAGTACAACGTAAACAACCTCGCATTCTCATTGGATAGAGGAAAGTTATTTGAAAGACCCAGGACTCAGGAGAGTAGGGAGACTGCAATTGTGAATTTCATTTACCAGTACAACGTAAACAACCTCGCATTCTCATTGGATAGAGGAAAGTTATTTGAAAGACCCAGGACTCAGGAGAGTAGGGAGACTGCAATTGTGAATTTCATTTACCAGTACAACGTAAACAACCTCGCATTCTCATTGGATAGAGGAAAGTTATTTGAAAGACCCAGGACTCAGGAGAGTAGGGAGACTGCAATTGTGAATTTCATTTACCAGTACAACGTAAACAACCTCGCATTCTCATTGGATAGAGGAAAGTTATTTGAAAGACCCAGGACTCAGGAGAGTAGGGAGACTGCAATTGTGAATTTCATTTACCAGTACAACGTAAACAACCTCGCATTCTCATTGGATAGAGCCAGAGGAAAGTTATTTGAAAGACCCAGGACTCAGGAGAGTAGGGAGACTGCAATTGTGAATTTCATTTACGAGTACAACGTAAACAACCTTGCATTCTCATTGGTATAGAGGAAATTTATTTGAAAGACTCAGAAGAGTAGGGAGACTGCGATTGTGAATTTCATTTACCAGTACAACGTAAACAACCTTGCGTTCTCATTGGTAGAGGAAGGTTTACGTATAAACTATATTGTACATCCCCAATAACGTCAACTTTCATCCAATAAACATCAAGTTTGAGAAGAACAGAGCTACAGAGTGCAATTAAAATATTTTCTACTTTGCAGCATTTTGCATGTTTAATTATTGGCTTATAAAATAAGCGAGACGAGGATAGGTGCGGTCTTATTTGCTTCTCGTTCGAGATATAATAAAACGAGAATGGCTTCACGTCCAGCAAAGCAACTCAACTCAACCAGAGTCAAAAACTCATTGCGAGTAAATATACTTCCTTTGGTAAGTGAACACCTTTTTGAAAGAAATTATTGATGTTTTAACTATACGGATTGAGAGAAATATCACTACCAAGCCTTTCAAGCGAAGACCTTTTGTTAAGATCTTAGGCAAAGTTTCGGATCGCTTTCCTGCGACATGAAACTGAACATCTATCTGTAGCTTATACAGTTTTAGGAACGCTATTTCCAGAGGAATTATTGCAACGGAGAGATGTTGCTTCGATCAGTTTCCGAAAGTTGTACATTCCAGTCTTAATAGCTTCTACTAAGTGCACGTGCGGACAAAGGGCTTCGCTCAAAACTATGCTAGCAGCAAGCTAGCTGGCTGAAAATCTTTTATATAATTACTAATTTACAAAATGTAAGAGTCTGGTGCCATACTCTAGTACAAATAGCCACTTTGTTTATGTAAAGCCAATAGTGAAGGTAATAGCCAGTACTTAAACGAACTTCCGACCATGTCACAAAAACAAGAAAGTTGCCACTCCTAACATTGAAAATGTTATGTCAAGGTTCTATCACTACTTTCTGTATCGCAGGAATCTGAGATCAGTTATTAATTGCCCAGTCACTAAAACAACTGCCACACGAATTGTGTCGACGACGCCCAGACGAGCATTCGTTAGAGCTGATGTGTTTCGTTTATACCAAATCGTTCTGGTCGACTAAACCATGTGGAGAAGATTATGACGCTGTGTCACAACATGCTTTCTACAAGGTAAAATCTCATGATCATTTTAACACAAATACAACACACCGTCTTTAATTTTGATTTGACCTGCGATAAAAATATATATTTGTATGACAATATTAAACTGATGGAACAACGTTTTTATTTCGTAGTTTTGCAAATGAAATCTCTTTTTCCAAGCTATTAAACTTGTAATCTCACTAATCTGCGAGTAGACGCACCCTCGTGCGATGCGCAAATTCCTTCGAAATAAATTTCTTTGAAAATCACATCTTGACAATGGAAACACTGCATGTCCCACAATGCCATGCAGTCATGTTCCACGAGGAAGAAGGGAACTCCAATAAACTTCGTACAAAATACTTTTTTAAATCTTTTTTTTTTAATGTTTTATATCAGTATTCAAACCTGCAAAGAAGCTGTGAAAGCAAGATGAAAAGCAAGATAGTTTGAGAGACGTCAAATAGTACTTCAAGACAATTTAATGTTGAAGTTTCGTTTCGAAGTTTACCGCAACTGGGCGAGGCCACGTCAACCGACTTCAAGATGCTTATAAAACAACACATTTTAAGGTATATTTTCGCTTATATCTGTCGTATTTATATTCTTAAAGCTTTCCTATAGTTGCATGAATAGTTTACATGTTTTAATTCCAGTATTTGAAAGAAAAGTTAATGAGAAGGTTTGAAATTTGGCGATGAAATGCGTATGGTTTCTGAAACACGTGGGGCAAAAGCCAAGGTATAAAAGTTTGTTAAATTTTTTTTTTTAATGTTTCCTTGTTAGGCCACATAAAAAAAATTAGTTGGTTAGCGTCCCCGCCCGCCCACAAAAAAAGCCCCGCTCAGGATTTTTTATTTTAAAAAACGACTTTTATTGATCAACAGGCTCTAATATATGTAGTATTTCTGTTGACTGTAGTCAATTGTGTTAATAATTTGCGAAATTGCATGCGAAAATGACGGTATGAATTATATTTTGAAATATATAAAAAAATATCTGTACTGCGCAAGAAAATCCAGTTTCGGACCTAACATTGAGTAAAACCAAGGCGTTAAAAGTTAGTAAAAATTTAAAAAAAAGCGCCCGCCCGCCCACTTTTTGGCAAAAGCTAAGGACGCTAACCAACTATTTTTTTTTATATGGCCTTATTGCTATATATATTATACATGAAATGAAACAAAGCTCGTTTATATGAATATGAATAAAAGTTTTTTACTTTGTCTTCTGCAGGAGTTGGGGATACAAGCGAACCCCTATAAATCAATTTGACGTTTTGTACCCGGGTGCATTTTAAGCCACTTAAAAAAAGGAAATTTTACACTTTACTGTAAGGCATAAAAAAAACCCTGTGGTTCCTGTTTAATCTTGCGAAAAAATTAGGGTCAGTAGGTCGGAAATAATTTTTTGAGTATTTTTTTCATTGTTTTTTCAATAAATAGTGTGACAACAGCCGCCATTTTGGCAGCAGCCTGCAACCACCTGGAGAAAATAGGGTTGCATGGTCAATCGTGTTAAAAAAACAATGGTCATTTCAGAAAATATCCATACCACCCCCACGGAGGAAATTGGAAGTTAATCCCCCTACCTCCTTTGGATGTCCTAATACATTACCTATTATCAGAAACCATTTTTATCTCCCCTCCCCCTCCGGACGGCAGAAATTTCCTCCGTGGAGGGAGTGTGGGTCTTTTCTGGAATGACCCAATAGGTCAGCAAAAAAAATGGGTCTGTCGGGAACAAGAACCATAGGTTGTTTTTTTCCGCATAAATCACTGAATACATTTGCCATCAAAACATGTCAATAAAAGAACAGCAGGGGCAGATCCAGCAAAAAATCTGACTGTAGCATAATTCAGAGACTGGTTTCATATTTTCATTTGGGAGGGGGGGGGGTAAATATCTGGGGGGAGTTCTGTTGCTTGCTTTCACCGGGGCCTGGTAGCAACGTCCAGAATGATCTGCTAAAATCTAGCAGATTTCTAACTATCTTGGATTCCTTCACGACAAGCATACAAAATGCATAAATTAAACCATCAAAATAATCTGAATATCAATTAAAAATCTGCTAGATTTTAGCAGATCATGTGACCAGCAATCCACAAGAGTCGTTGCTCCCCAAGAGAAAAGACACTGGGTTTGAGGTTGACTTTTTGAATGTGTTTGTATGTGGGTAAATGACATTTGTAATGCTACTTCCTCTCAGCCTTAAAAATGTCTTTTTTACTTTTTACAGGGATTATCTCCATGTAACTTCATCTTCGTGAGCAAATCTTCAAACATCTTTGAAGTTGAAGTGAGTCTTATCCGACCATGGCTGTAGTAGCTTGGTTGATCAGATCAGTGATTGATGTCATTGCTGATGCAAGAGCATTTTTCCAATATGAAGAGGAATTACTTTCATGGAAAGTCTGCACCTTTACCGCCTGATCCTGGCGTTTTTGCAAAAGGAGTCAACAATTTATTCTCGGATTTGGAGGGAACGAGTCGAGGTCCTCGACAAGTTCTATCAGTGCGTTGTGGCATCTCGAATGCCAGAAAGCTGGTTTTCGTTGGGCCCAAGATTTTGATTCATGAACAAAATATCAAGTTAATTGAGCAAGAAGAACGATGGTACGAGGACATGTCAGGTAAATATTTCCATGGTACTATTCACACATATTTACTTTCTCTAATCGCCTGGTGGATTGAAGTATTTATCTATTTTTCTATATGAATATATTAGCAATTTAGCACTGAAATTTCTGATAATAGTGTACACATGTATTTTGTACAGTTGCTTAACTTGTGCAGTTAATCTGATTTGGCACATGAAATGTTCGTCATCTAAACCTGGCCTTGAAATTTAAACTGCTGTGTTGAATCCTTTTTGTATATGCGAAGCAGATATATTGCTATCGCAAACGTAATGTTACCGTATCCCTAGCCATTCAGCGACGAGCTTATATAATTGAGCCAATTTAAGCCAATCAGCGATTAGTTTACATCGATTGTTTACATCGTGCCCGCATTAATGAGCTGACTAATAAACCCAATTTATCCTTTTCAAAATGGCGGCCTTTCGTGAGTGGGCCAAATGTTTCACACAATTTCGTTAAAATTTTCAACGAATTGTACCGGTTTTCTATGGATTTTGCATTGTGTCTAACTCTGGGCATTTTTGCTAGTTTAGTTAATGCATTTTTCTTGGTACACGACTCTGAAAATCGGAAATTTGATATTTGAATTCCCGTGCACGATCATATTAAATATACTGAATCTGATTATAAACGAGCCAAAGACAATTGCAAGGTAAAAGGTTATAACCTAAACTGCACAACGTAGTTTTAATAGATAACTACTTTATGAGAAGCATATTGGTGTCATATCAATATAAAATTTATGCAGCAACAGTCCCTAATAGTTAGCCGTGGAACGTGAAAACTGTAGTGTGAAATATGATATTGTAATGTCTAATGACAGTGATGACACCTAATGTATAATGGCGCAATAAGGATAAAAATGCCACCGTTCGATTCAGCGTAAGAAATTGCATTTACGGATGTCAAATGTATTACTAAACAACAGTGTTCTAGCTATTTATGGCCTTTGAAAATCAAGCGAAATTGTATTGTTGACAAATCGCTCACAGTACGTAAAAGGATATTTGCTGACTGACAGACAGACAAATCACTCGCAATACGTTTGTCTTTGTATTTGTAATGCCTAATGGCGCAATACGGATAAAAATACCACTTAGTCTAGGACCTGTATATGAGTTTGTATGCGTTTCATTTAGCACAGGTAATCTCAACTGTTTTAGGGTAAAATGACCATGGCGGTCAACATGGCATATGTGCCAAAAGCTGAATCCGGGACGAAAGTCCTGAAAATGACCCCGCCCTGAACCGGCAGTGTCGACATAGCTCTAACTTCAGAAAACAAAAAGCGATAGTCTTTCTGAAGTGCTTATAGTGTTTGGAAGGGTTGCTTTTAGGGGTGGTCATTGGAAGAAAAATTTGTCCAAGTATAATATTTTACAAGAAAATGACCATGCACCACCCAGGTAAATTGCTGATTATGCATAAAATAACTAATATGCCTGGCAGAAATTAAATATTCTTATTTCCTAAAAAAAAATATCATGGGGTTAAAAACTATGCTTAATTTAATGTAAATATTGTTGATTTCATAAGGATTGTCATTGTTTTCTTTAAATATAATAAATTTTATTTCACTTACCCCCCACGAAAACGCGATTTCAGCCATATTTTGCAGTCTTGTTTGCTTTTTATCGCCGAATCACGCAAATATCATCCAGTTATTGTACTTTTACATAATCATAAATGGCTGAAGAAGATTTCAAAGAAGGTTTTATCCACTTTCGAAACAGTGCAGTGTATTTTATCTTCGATAATGTGTCCTTCGATATCTCGTCAAATTGCCGCCATTTTAATGGCTCGCCGCTTCTCTGCCCGATAAATGCCGCTTCTTCGTTTTCATATGTATTTAGATTACATTATCCAAGAGTACTTCATTGTAGAATAGTCCCAATCCAAAAATTGGAAATATTATTTGTACTTGGGAGGAAAAAACCTCCCAGTACAATTGTCCTGTTAGAATTCAAAAGAAATAATTTAAAAGTCACGCGCAAGTTCGCGAAAACACCTTGTGGGTTATATAACAGGGGGGGTGAATATTTTCACAAAACGTTTGTTCGCCACCACAGGCACAGAATAAAGACATACAGAAGTGTAACTTCCATTACAAAACTGTAAGGCGCTTTCACCGAAATAGCTGGCGGCCATGTTCTTAGCAAGTGCCTTACAGAGAGGCATTCACCCCCCTGGAATATTAAATTTTCAATATGTTTTCAGGGGGGCGACTGCCTCTCTTTAGGGCACTTGCTAAGAACATGGCGGACTGAAAAAATCCCTTATGCACTTTTAATAAGAAGATACACTTCTGTATGTCTTTATTCTGTGCCACAGGCCACAGCAACCTAAGTTAGGTACATTATATTTATTGTATATTTGTGATTTTTGATAAAAACAATATTTGTGTATATTTATCATCAATTATAAAAATACAAAAAATATAATACATGTAGTTAGGTTGCTGTGGTGGCGAATAAACGATTCGTGAAAATATTCACCCCCCCCTGTTATGTAACCCACGAGGTGTTTTTGCGAACTTGCGCGTGACTTTTAAATTATTTGTTTTGAATTCTAACAGGACAATTGTACTGGGAGGTTTTTTCCTCCAAAGTACAAATAATATTTCCAATTTTTGGATTGGGACTATTCTACAATGAAGTACTCTTGGATAATGTAATCTAAATACATATGAAAACGAAGAAGTGGCATTTATCGGGCAGAGAAGCGGCGAGCCATTAAAATGGCGGCAATTTGACGAGATATCGAAGGACACATTATCGAAGATAAAATACACTGCACTGTTTCAAAAGTGGATGAAACCTTCTTTGAAATCTTCTTCAGCCATTTATGATTATGTAAAAGTACAATAACTGGATGATATTTCCGTGATTCGGCGATAAAAAGGAAACAAGACGGCAAAATATGGCTGAAATCGCATTTTCGTGGGGCGGTAAGTGAAATAAAATTTATTATATTTAAAGAAAACAATGACAATCCTTATGAAATAAACAATATTTACATTAAATTAAGCATAGTTTTTAACCCCATGATAATTTTTTTTAGGAAATAAGAATATTTAATTTCTGCCAGGCATATTAGTTATTTTATGCATAATCAGCAATTTACCTGGGTGGTGCATGGTCATTTTCTTGTAAAATATTATACTTGGACAAATTTTTCTTCCAATGACCACCCCTAAAAGCAACCCTTCCAAACACTATAAGCACTTCAGAAAGACTATCGCTTTTTGTTTTCTGAAGTTAGAGCTATGTCGACACTGCCGTTTCAGGGCGGGGTCATTTTCAGGACTTTCGTCCCGGATTCAGCTTTTGGCACATATGCCATGTTGACCGCCATGGTCATTTTACCCTAAAACAGTTGAGATTACCTGTGCTAAATGAAATGCATACAAACTCATATACAGGTCCTAGACTAACTGTTCGATTCAGCGTAAGAAATTGTACTTATGGATGTCAAATTTTTACTAAACAACAGTATTCTAGCGATTTATGTAAATTGTGGCCTTTGTCTTTGAAAGCCAAGCGAAATCGTTTGACTATTGTTGACAAAACGCTTAAAATTATTCAACTAATTATAAAAAATGCAGTACGTTTGATCCTTGATAACTTTGGTATCGTTGGTTTTCTCTTTTTCGGCCGCATACCAGCAGATTCGTCCCACCTCTCTCTTCATTTTGATAGTCATATTTTTATATCGAACGTTTTAAAGCGCAGTTTAATCAGGATACAAGGAGAGAGCCTCAGAGAGCATGCAAATGTTAGAATAAAAAGATTCACTTAAACGTCATAATAAAGTATTAATAGTGTACATTTATCTTGTGTAGTCCAAATTTCGTCCTATGCTATTCAAAATAAACTTGATATTCTATCTCTCTGAAAAGGACAAAGTTTCGGCCATGGTTTTTTATTAGTTCCGGCCGGAACCGAAACTCTCACAAATCAGGGTTCCGACCGGAACCGAGTTCCAGTGCACCCCTAACATTGGCAAGTGTAAACAACCAGTGACATAACTTTTGCTGATCATATGATTATAATAAAGTTTTGAAACTTAATGGTTTGACAAGTGACAGTTTACTAAATAGCCGGCTGTTGGCTGTATAGACACTTCAAATATTGTTTGCATGACATTTTTATTTCTTGACTGCATAATTATGTTACAATCATAATCACATTTATATAAAATTAGTTACATTTATTCGGCGGGGGGGTTGGGAGGGCAGTTGTCCTTGCTGCCCTCCGGTAAAGTCTTATTTGCTATTATATTTATTATAATAATAAGTGATGAAATATTTCAATTGTCCCATGTCATCTCATTATTCAGTTCTTTTCAAGGAAATACAAAATGTGAATCAAGTTTTTTCGCAGATACATGTACGCTTTGCGTACCTATTTTTCTATTTTAATCTGTTTGTGCTTCCTAAAATAGAATTATTAACCCATTAAGCTGCAGAGCTCCCCAATTGACATGTAAAATCATCTGGTGTTAGACAAGTAAAAAAATAAGTAGGGCGCATTGCAGCCCAATGGGTTAATAATTATAAATAAAAGTTGTGGTGTAATTTTAATTTTGTTTTCTTGTTCCTTTTTCAAGTTGACCAAACTATTGCCGATGATCATGGAATTTTTTACTCGTCTGTTGATGCAAACGACTTGTCTATCGATGCACGACGACCGCAAAAGCGACCGCTTACCATATAACTGGAAAATACAAGACCAAGGAGAACTTCGATGCTTTGAGTGAAGGACCTTCATCTCTTCTGGTGATACAGCAAGAAACACAATGAGAAATACAGATATCAATGTTCCCTTGGGCAAGTCTTTTAATTAATATTCTTTTTCAATTCTGTCTACATATATGTTTATGTATGTATAAATGTGTGTTATTTCCCTCTTCAATATCAAACTGTAAACGCCTGGTACGTAATCACCTTCAGATACAGTGCTCCATTTTGAAATTCGGTTGCTTGTACTTTTTACTTTTCAATTATCATTTTGGGTTTTCTGCCTATGCCAAAATATGTGCAGAAAGATTGCTTGAAATTCCCGTTCATCAAAACCCTAAAACACTGTGCTAGCATGCTGCATATTAAAACGCAAGGATTTCAACCGTTTTAAAAAAAATTAAATTAAAAAATAAAGTTAGGTTACATGAGTGTGAAATTCCAAGAAATTTCTATAATGCGTTTAATTTCTTGACTCATAATTTATGATTCCGACGGTCAGTTCTATCCAGGTCATCATAAAACTAGATAAATGCGTGGATTAATGCGAGAAATATGCAACTACCTGAAAAATAAAAGCAGAAGCTGCATCGTATTTGTCTAGATACCAACGTCCATCTTACATGATCATTAAAGTAAATTTTAATATGTTTAATCATTTTATTAATTTTGATTACATCACACAATCATATAGATCCATGCACAGTTACCAGTGTCATTGATGCAAGTACTTGCATAGCAATCAGTAATCAATATCTAATAATTTAGTAATATAGTTTGGATCTATACACGCATACCGACGTTATTTAATTTTGAAACTTGAGAGCCCTTGCTGAAATTCTTTAGATACAACAAAAATGCAAGTGTAGACCTCCGGAAAACGTTCTGCTTACTTTTGGTACTTATATTATGTCAGTCATAACCACATCGATATTCAAAAGCTTAGTTTTGTAGTTCACCTTGCAGTTAACTATATACACATATATTTGTTTGGCAAAGCTCTCTATAAATATAGGCTTTGTGGTGCAACTTCTTGGCCAAAAGTAAATAGATATCCACCTGTAGAAACTGCTTACATGACACTGAATGAGGTTGAGATTGATGCATATAGCATATCTATTTGGCAAAGCTTTTGATAAATATATGTGATGCGACAGTGATTCACAAAAAACAATTCTTAATGCCTACGGTTTAAAATAATACACACAATTAACATATAATAAAACCTGCATATACATTCATGATTTGTTTATACACTACCTTGATGCTGTTGCCGACACTTTATTCGGCGTCTGACACTAATAGGCCGTATTCTGTGACCCCAAAAGTCGCTTAGAAAACAAATTTCGTTGCCCCCATTCGGGACCTACTTTTAGTTTACATAAATCTATAGTTTTTGATATGCTGAGTACGAATTCACTTCTTGTCACTCGCACAGACCTGCAGTTTTTTTGTATTGTACGATCAAACATCAACATTTTTTATTAAAATTTCCGCCATTTTGTTCAGGAAACTTCATGTTATATACAGTTATTGTACTAGTCCAAGTCTCTTAGCAGGGGGGTTGCACGCGGTATTACGCAGTTATCATTCCTCTGAGAAAAATATACAGAAATATATACACTAACAAAAAATAATAAAATTCATATTATATCGTGAATGACAATGACATCGGAAAACGTTCGATTGTTTGTTCACGAGCAACAGGGTTAACGAGCGTTGCATTCAAATAGTTGTGGACTGTCATTGGTTTAGTGTATGTTATTTGTGCGTTTTTTGATCTTGCATATACATATCCCTGTATAAAGTAAACACATTTTTAAGGCTGAGAGTAAGTAGCATTAGAAATTCACATTTATCACATACATACAAACAAGGATAGGGGCTAAGCCCCCTCCCCTCCCCCCAATGAAAAATGAGATCGGGAGAACCTAGTACAAGGGTGTCAGATTCTTTGTCGCATGTATTATTACATTCGCCACAATCAACATATAATAAAACATGCATATACATTCATGATCTATATATATACACATCATGAATGACAACGTCGGAAAATGTTTGATGATTTGTTTACACCTTGACACTGTTGCCGACACTTTATTCGGCGTCTGGCACTAACAAAAAATAATAAAATTCATATTATATCATGAATGACAATGACATCGGAAAACGTTCGATTGTTTGTTCACGAGCAACAGGGTTAACGAGCATTGCATTCAAATAGTTGTGGACTGTCATTGGTTTAGTGTATGTTATTTGTGCGTTTTTTGATCTTGCATATACATATCCCTGTATAAAGTAAACACATTTTTAAGGCTGAGAGTAAGTAGCATTAGAAATTCACATTTATCACATACATACAAACACCAACACATACAAAAAGTCATTGATTCATAAGATTGTACTATATATATTTGTGATTACAATAAAAAAATAAAATTATATATAGAAAAATCTGCGGGTCAATGTTGTGTAATATAAACTGCATAATTCATAATTATGACAAGATAAAGAACTCTAAGCTCAATATCTCAATCACCGAACAAGGC
The DNA here is from genome assembly GCA_902702795.2 of Paramuricea clavata. Taxonomy (NCBI): domain Eukaryota; kingdom Metazoa; phylum Cnidaria; class Anthozoa; order Malacalcyonacea; family Plexauridae; genus Paramuricea; species Paramuricea clavata. The sequence goes on from CACRXK020009621.1 coordinate 11,949, forward strand.
TGTATAGCCAAGAGTATAAGTCCTTTCTGGAAGAGTGTATTCTCGTGTCAATATATTCCATCAAATACCTGAGCGTGCCTGGTACTCATCGAGCTCTTCGTCGAGTTCTTGAGCTGTTTTTAACTTCTTGTTTCAACCCCTTCAACCGTTGTTGTTTCAAGGTCTTCAGCCGTTTTTAACTTGTTTCCACCCCTAAAACAGTAAAACAATTATACAAAAAACTTAGTTCTATAAAAGAATAATTATATAACTACATACCCTTTATAAAACAACGGGAACCTGCCCATTTAGGCGATGCTAAAAAAATAAAATTATATATAGAAAAGTCTGCGGGTCAATAGGAAGCGGGAACTTTTAGGATTTCAACTCAGCGTGTTCAAAAGTGTTAGTTGCCATGAAAATATTTCAGTTACATTAGACATGGGAAATAGTCGAGGTCGCAACAAACTGCCTAAGAAAGTACAAACTGTGTTTAAAAAGTCTGTACTTAGTCTTAATTTTTGCATTTAAATGTTTTAAATTATATACACTTATATACTTAATGCAATATCTGTTGAGTCCAATGTGTGATACCGTCACCTTTTCATGATTGAAATATCAGATCTTGTTACTGATGATCTAACTTGAACTATATAAACAGGTGTTTATATCAAGTGTAATATAAACTGCATAATTCATAATTGTGTGACAAGATAAAGAACTCTAAGCTCAATATCTCAATCACCGAACAAGGCTGTATGGCCAAGACTAAGTCCTTTCTGGAAGGATGTGTTCTCATGCCAATATATTCCATCGGATACCTGAGCGTGGTATTTATCAAGCTCTGCATCAAGTTCAGCCACGGTTTTTAACTTGTAATTTCCACCCCTAATACAGTAAAACAACAATTATACAAGGTAAAAGACTGACCAAATGGAAAGTTACATTGGATCGCTAAAGGGAGTGCATATGTACTAGGAGATTTAGACTGGGGGCATATCTATTTTGAGATATTTACGTGCTACAATACAGTCATTACTTACATCGCTTTTCTTACGTTGTTCTTCTAGCGCAACTTCTGACGCTTCACGACGCCGTCTCTCTCTTTGTAATGTTTCCTTCAAATAAAACAACAAAATATTTATACATTGACGAACCAGGCCATCCAAACACAGAAACCATAAAGTAATTGTATATTGAATAATTTGTCTGCGTTAATAAACAAAGCAAAGGATTACAGAAACTATACCTGTGTATTTTGGATCTATAGACCAAATCATGTGGTTGCAAACGTGACATTTCATTTAGGTTGGTTACAAAACTAAGGGCCCCAGACAGATAGATAGGCTGTGTATGGCTGATGGGGGCCCTATCTGGTTGCAGTGAACAAACAAACTTTAAATTGTTACAACTTGTTGACTAGCTTACTGAAAGCCTGTTGCGAACACATCTTGTTGACAATTAAGTTGTGACATTTTTACATGTTACAATACAGCCATTAGGCCTATACATACATCTCTTATCTCAAGCAAAACTTCTAAATCTCGACGACGACGTCTCTCTTCTTGCACTGTTTCCTTCAAATAAAACAACAAAATATGTATACATTGACAAACAAAGTTTTAACTTGGATAGTGGCTTCACTAATACCACACACATAAAAACTTGCACGAAAAGAAACCTTGTTGAATAATTTGTCTGTGTTAATTTAATAAACGCGGTATATATACAAGATGCAATAATTTCCAACATGAACTATAAGAAACATGATGTGTAGTGAGGCATTGTGAGATATTACTTACATCGCTTCTCCAACGTTGTTCTTCACCATGTCTTCTCTCTTCTCGTAATGTTTACTTCAAATAAAACAACCAAATAGTTATGCATTGACAAACCAGGCCATCCAAACACAGAAACCATAAAGTAATTGTATATTGAATAATTTGTCTGCGTCTTCACTTCTACTTAGTGGTTGCTGGCTATTGAATTAAAAAATCAAAAGTTAGCTATAAAGTACTGTAAAAATGACAAGAAAGAAATCAAACAAGAAAATGAAAATTAAAGATATATGGCCATAAAAATTAACTTTGGAAGAGTGTATTCTCATGTCAATATATTCCATCAGATACCTCATTGTATATTGAATAATTTGTCTGCATCTTCACTTGAAAGGCTTGGTAGTGATATTTCTCTAAGGGGGGGACTTAAATTAGGGGGATTAGTGTTCAATTATAAAATGCTCTACTTACCTGAATATCATGCAGTCTCTTGTTTTACTTTTTCGTTTTCTTCAGCATCTCTTTGGCAGCTGCTATGCTCGCTCGCTTCAGGCTCGCTCCGCAAGCTCCGTCACTGTAAGTGTGACTAAGGTCTTAAGCGGGAGAGTTGATAAATATCTGAGCAATTATAATCATTTACTAAATTTGTAGGCACTTACTACTTTCTTCGCATTCAGGCGAGCTCTCAAGTCCCTAAGAAACAAATTGCATGTTATTAAGTTTATTAGATTGGGATTCTCAGATCTTTAAATACTATATCTATGCAGGGCTAACTTGTTGGCATATGTTAACCGATTACGCTGCAATATGTCCAAATGCATCCTACTTCATTGCCTTACTCTGTCTAACACCAAACAATTGTACGATCCAAACCAGGGCCGTGCTTCAAACTGTCCGAAAATTACAAATAATTTTACGATTATATAGTAGTACAGTGTGTTCAATTATAAAATGCTCTATTAACCTGAATATCATGCAGTCCTTTGTTTTATTTTTTTGTTTTCTTCAGCATCTTCTTTTCGACACGTTTGTATGTGGAGATTAGGAGTCCATTTAAATGCTAAACATCTGCAGGCTCTACCCATCACCATTTCCACCCCTTTGGCTTTAGTGCCTAACTTATAGAGACAGTAATTAATTACATAAATATCCTATAAATAATAATAATATATTTCATAAATATTACATCATAAATATACACACACATAAAATGTCAACCAGCGAAAGAAAAAGAATATAATTATATGATTACACACCTTTATATAACCCTTAGGCTTATAGTATTGGCACATTTAGGCGACGATACTAAAATGTTACATGATAAGGATGTTCGCTCGTAAAGAGTTTATAATTCTTGTTGAGTTGAGTTGTCTTGCCGGTCGTGCAGCCATTATATCTATATCTTATCTGTATATCAAACTGGATTAAACAGTATGCAGCACACGAACGAGAAGCAAATAAGATCGCACCAATGCCCGTGTTGCTTATTTTAAAGGCTTGGCAGTAATATTTCTCTCAATCCGTGGTTAACACATCAATAATTTCTTTCAAAAAGGTGTTCACTTACCAAAGGAAGTACGTTGGCTCGCAACGAGTTTTTGACTCTGGTTGAATTGAGTTGCCTTGATGGTCGTGAAGCGGCCATATTGTCTCTTCTGTTATAAATAAAACTTAAATTGGGGGGATTAGTGTTCAATTATAAAATGCTCTATTACCTTAATATCATGCAGTCTTTTGTTTTATTTTTACTTTTTTTGTTTTGTTCAGCATCTTATCTTCGACACGTTTATATATGGGGATTAGGAGTCAATTTAAATGCTAAACATCTGCAGGCTCTACCTTCACCATTTCCACCCCTTTGGCTTTAGTGGCTAACTTATAGAGACAGTAATTAATTACATAAATATCCTATAAATAATAATAATATATTTTATAAATATTACATCATAAATATACACACACATAAAATGTCAACCAGCGAAAGAAAAAGAATATAATTATATGATTACACACCTTTATATAACCCTTAGGCTTACAGTATTATTGGTACATTTAGGCGACGGCACTAAAATGCATGGTTCATGATAAGGATGTTCGCTCGTAAAGGGTTTTTAATTCTTGTTGAGTTGAGTTGTCTTGCCGGTCTTGCAGCCATTATATCTATATCTTATCTGTATATCAAACTTGATTAAACAGTATGCAGCACACGAAAGAGAAGCAAATAAGATCGCACCAATGCTCGTGTCGCTTATTTTAAAGGCTTGGCAGTGATATTTCTCTCAATCCGTAGTTAACACATCAATAATTTCTTTCAAAAAGGTGTTCACTTACCAAAGGAAGTATATTTACTCGCAATGAGTTTTTGACTCTGGTTGAGTTGAGTTGCTTTGCTGGGCGGGAAGCGGCCATATTCTCGTGTTATACATAAAAAAACTTATAACTTGACACGAACGACAAGCAGCAAATAAGACCGCACCTATCCTCGTGTTGGTTATTTTATAAGGTCTTCGCTAGAAAGGCTTAAGGCTTGGTAGTGGTATTTCTCTCATTGCGTAGTTAACACATCAATAATTTCTTTCAAAAAGGTGTTCACTTACCAAAGGAAGTATATTTACTCGCAATGAGTTTTTGACTGTGGTTGAGTTGAGTTGTTTTGCCGGGTGGGATGCCATTATTATATTGATCGATCCACGAACTCTGAGCAGCAAATAAGACCGCACGTTCAAAGTTCAAAGTTGTTTAATAATAATATGACTCTTATATATATCATAACTTAATTCATTTAGGCTACAATGTTTATTGTTAAATTTGTAGTTATAAGCTTTATAGGCATTAAATTCAATAGATATTAAATATGCAGTAGATATTAAATTCAAAAAAATATACACTTATATATATATAATAACCTTGCCACGACCGCTTCGGTGTCTTCGTGGTGTAGCTCGCCAAAAATAATTTCCAGACGTTACAGACATCGCTTCGAGAAAAGACAATAAAATAAGCGACCGCTGGTTGATCCGCTTGGAAGAAATTTGACGATGTGCGAGATGAAGACAATGGATTGGCCATATTGTCCAGAGCATGCTGAACACCATGACTGTTACTGGCTTGGACCATTCGTTGTGATTGTTGACTTGTGATCTTTAACCACGCACCTACCCTCGTGTCGATTATTTAAAAAAAATTTAATATAAAAATAATTTACTCTTCCCAAACGTCGCTTCGAGAGTACGCGATAAAATAGGCGACGGCAGGAAAAATCACGTCATCGTCTCCTTGAGAAGCCTCAAATGTGCTTATGGCGGAAATAAATATAAAACAGTATAGTGAAAAGCAACTACACTAGAAATGTAAATTAATAATGTTTTACCTTATATAGAGCATTATCGAACCGCTTCAGGAATTTTTCAAATATGTGAATGGCTTCAGTTAAGTCACTTTTTCCGGTGAATTTGGGAACAGGTGGTGCATTTAAATGCTAAACATCTGCAGGCTCTACCCATCACCATTTCCACCCCTTTGGCTTTAGTGGCTAACTTATAGAGACAGTAATTAATTACATAAATATCCTATAAATAATATATTTTAGAAAAATAGATTAGATTGACTTACTTTCTCGAATTGTGTCCATGCGGCTGCTGTTGTTTCTTCCGTTGTGGCTGTTGCTGAGAAGAAAATGAAAGATAAAGATATCAACAGAGATATAATAATATATTTCATAAATATCGCATCATAAATATACACGCACATAAAATGTCAACCAGCGAAAGAAAAAGAATATAATTATATGATTACACACCTTTATATAACCCTTAAGCTTATAGTATTATTGGTACATTTAGGCGACGATACTAAAATGGTACATGATAAGGATGTTCGCTCGTAAAGAGTTTATAATTCTTGTTGAGTTGAGTTGTCTTGCCGGTCGTGCAGCCATTATATCTATATCTTATCTGTATATCAAACTGGATTAAACAGTATGCAGCACACGAACGAGAAGCAAATAAGATCGCACCAATGCCCGTGTCGCTTATATTAAAGGCTTGGCAGTAATATTTCTCTCAATCCGTAGTTAACACATCAATAATTTCTTTCAAAAAGGTGTTCACTTACCAAAGGAAGTACGTTCGCTCGCAACGAGTTTTTGACTCTGGTTGAATTGAGTTGCCTTGCAGGTCGTGAAGCGGCCATATTCTCGTGTTATAAATAAAACTTAAACTAGGGGGATTAGTGTTCAATTATAAAATGCTCTATTTACCTCAATATCATGCAGTCTTTTGTTTTATTTTTACTTTTTTTGTTTTGTTCAGCATCTTCTCTTCGACACGTTTATATATGGGAATTAGGAGTCAATTTAAATGCTAAACATCTGCAGGTTCTACCTTCACCATTTCCACCCCTTAGATTGTTAATTATTTAACTACAAAACGTATAGTTCAAAATATATACTGGTTTATACACTACCTTGACGCAGACGTTTGATTTTTTTCTTTTGCCTGCGTCTGGCACTAAAAAAATAGTAAAATTACATTATGCCGGAATTTGTAATTCGGCAGCACTAATTCATACCATCAATTTAAATGCTAAACATCTGCAGGCTCTACCTTCACCATTTCCACCCCTTAGATTGTTAATTATTTAACTACAAAACGTATAGTTCAAAATATATACTGGTTTATACACTACCTTGACGCAGACGTTTGATTTTTTTCTTTTGCCTGCGTCTGGCACTAAAAAAATAGTAAAATTACATTATGCCGGAATTTGTAATTCGGCAGCACTAATTCATACCATCAATTTAAATGCTAAACATCTGCAGGCTCTACCTTCACCATTTCCACCCCTTAGATTGTTAATTATTTAACTACAAAACGTATAGTTCAAAATATATACTGGTTTATACACTACCTTGACGCAGACGTTTGATTTTTTTCTTTTGCCTGCGTCTGGCACTAAAAAAATAGTAAAATTACATTATGCCGGAATTTGTAATTCGGCAGCACTAATTCATACCATCAATTTAAATGCTAAACATCTGCAGGCTCTACCTTCACCATTTCCACCCCTTAGATTGTTAATTATTTAACTACAAAACGTATAGTTCAAAATATATACTGGTTTATACACTACCTTGACGCAGACGTTT